>CAEGAD010072566.1:0-161000 GCA_903067055.1 Poeciliopsis paucimaculata
CCTCAACCACAAACAAAACGCCCCTCTTCACAAAAAAAACCCCTAAATAAATTTGTTTAATTAAAAAAATAAAAAAAAAAAAAAAAAAAACTATTTTTTTTTTTTTTTTTTTATAGATCTGCGGTGGATACACATTATAACATCGAACTGTTCGAGAACAATGTTTCCAACGTTGGGCTGTTCGTTTAACTAGGCTGTGTCCGCCTCTGTCGTCACCTTCCCCCGCGTGATTTCACAGCTCAGCCTCACCTGTTGACGCCGACGGTCTGTTCACACCGACTTGTCAGCTCTCAGGAGAGAGGTTCAAACCACGGACGAAACCGGGTCAAGAAAACAGCTAAAACTGCAGAGACGGAGAAGTCTTCCCGAGCCTGCGTTTGAAGTGAAACCGATCTAAAAGTCGCTTCACTGCACGGTTCTCGTCTCTGACGCTTTGCTATGGGCGGAATAATCCTCATCTCCAGTCGTTTAAATGGGAGCGCGTCTTCCAGGTAAAATGGGTTTATTTACTATTTTCTTCAGTTTCCAGCTTTAGTCAACAGACGCACACGCAGCACTGCGCTTCAGGAGTGTATATGAAAACATAAAACAAACAAAGTGCTCACGCTACAGAAGCGGTAGTGTTCTTTGGCAATTGATAGTAATATTAGGAACCTCTTTGATGCACTTTATCTACTTAGAGTAAAAGAAGAATTATTACAACTTCCTGATATGTAATGTCATATACTGAACTGCTCTCATTTGGTGAGCAGTGTTTATGAAATACAGAATTTATCAGGTTCATATCAAATACACACCTGTATAGTTCGTTTTCAAGATCTTCTATCTCTACTTACAGAAACTTTCTCTGCACTAAATGTGTGTTTGTCAAAGCTTGTCCCATGACAATACGTTAAGTACAAACACATCCCCCCTCCTCTGTTTACAAAGACCTCGAGATCTCTGGCCCTTTATCCCTCTATCAGCACTCAGTGGGTAAACAGAGTAGGATTGTGAGGATTTGCTGTCTGGGGACTTCTGCCTTTAGCCTTTTTTTTGTCTCAGTTCTCATTCAGACACACGCACAGAAGTCTCGTTTTGATTGCTATTGGAAAAATCTATGTCTGAGCCCTGTGAGTTCTTGACTGTTATTAATGGATCGGCCTTTGTTGCATCACAGCTCCCACAGACATACTCAGACCAAAGGAATCTCTGTGAGTACAGTTATCACACAATGAAAGGTTGGGAAGAAAATCTCTCATGTTTTATTATAAGGTTTTAGTACTAATACTTTTTGTATGAGTGCTTTGGATGTTGTCTCTTGTTTAACTTTTCTAACACTTTTTCTTGTAACGTAAAATGTCACTCAGATGGACTTCTGGCAGATGCAGAAGTTATTTGCACTCTTTTGGTTTGTTTTCTCTTCTTTTTAACCGGTTTTTCTCATTTCCCAACTGCCTTTCAGTATCCTTGAGAGAATGCAACTAACCCTGTTGTGGGACCCTGTAATCATAGGGTTAAGCAAGAACAATAATGTTCTTACTTATATCAAACGGTGTAACTTTGCAGCCATCTGTGAAACCTGTATTGGGGCAGCAGGGCATTCTGGTCAGATGAAGCTGTAACAATTTAAGCACCTTTTAAATGGATACTTAATTTTATTAAAACTGCAATGGGACTTCAATGCATTACTGTAATGAGATTAATAGGATCATTACCTAAATCTCTATGCAGGTGAAGAGTTTACATGCCTTTATATGTGTGCTTATGTAGCATTTGACAGCTTTGGTTTGTAATAGAGAAACAAATGAATTCCTCACAGAATTAAGACACCTCACACAGTAATTTCATATTTCTATCACTTAAGCTTTGGGTTTCATTTTTCCTTTAATTGGCCTGTATCTTGACAAACCAAAATGCACTTATTGACAAAAAAAAAAGTTAGACATGAAGAAGAAGGACTGGCCAGAGTTTGAATACAGGCTTTTGTCTGTGTTTGCCTGAAGCTGAGATTCCCAGGTGATGATTGAAACTAGTAGAATAGTTGCAGTGGTTCTTTTGTTTTCAAGTCTCTGAACAGTGCTTGCATCACAAGCTTTGAAACCAGTATTTCAACTTGGTTATTTTACTCTTAAAGTCTTTTGATCTTTATAGCCATTAATTATGAAATGTTTTATGTGAGGCTGTGAAATATTTGACAAATTGTGATATTTTAACCCCTGTGAAGACTGCACCTTTTTCACATTTTGTCCTGTTACAAATAAAATTTTGAATGTTTTAGAATTTAATAAAAAACTTAAAGCAAATGATAGATGGTTATATATATTTTTATGGTTGAAAACAAAAAAATAGTGTGTTGTTCTTTTGCATACCTTTAATAGCATTAAATCAATATAAACTGGAACCAGTTGCCTTGAACAAATTAATAAATAGTTACCAAATTATTAAATAGCCAACCTGTGCACAATTTCATCTCAACATAAAGCCAGCTGTTATGTGAAGGCCTCAAAGCTTTGTTACAGAACAGAGAGCAAAACAGTTGAGTTTGGGATGGAGATAAACATTTCATCAGGAAAAGGACCATAAGCGTAGAGCAGTTAAATGCTTTAAGTCAGTGACTATTTGTTAAAAATTGTGCGTTAAAATTTAAATGAATCCAATTAAGCAATAGCTAATATTCACTGTTCTGTTCCTAAATGGTACAGACTGAATAATAAATCACGTGGGTGTTCTGCTGAATTGTCACCATTTACTCAGACCCGCTGTAATAATGGGATGACAGCTTGACGGTTATTGGGACTGAGCCAGGAGGAGCTTTATGCAAAAGGTTCAGGGGTTGCTTTGGGAAAGTCCATTATTTTTGTTCTGCCAGCTTAATATCCAAGCCCAGTTTCATTTTCATCTGGTGAAAAGAAGCAGGATTGGCCTTTGTAAACATTAAACCACCTTTATTACACAGAAATTATACCCATTACAAACCGTCAGAAGTATGACTTAATTTGTTTTTCAAAGCATGCTTGTAGTGGTAGATAGATCATTTTATAATTAGATTAGATCTGAGTAGCACTTTTTTTGGAAAGTAAAAGAAAGACACTATTTCAGTGAAAATGTTGATAGGAGAGAGATTTGGTAATCTGGTATTCATTAAACACAAAACTTTAAACAAGTACCCATTGGTCCATATGAGTAAATACTACGGTTGTAATTTTGGCCAATAAAAATAATGTGCAACCAGAACTACCAAATCTTAAAATTAATTAATAGCAAGTTTTGCTTTTATATGTTCTACAGATGAAACCCAACCACTCAGAGTGACTGCAGAAGTATTTTGCCATGTTGTTGTTGTTGCTCCTTTGGGTTTTTTTTTTTTTGTGCAACTGTGCGATAAGGTTCAGTGCACAAGATTCTTTATGCTTTCAACAAAATTCATTTTACTGAACCACAAATTTTCTGTTTCTACAACAAAGTGAATAAAAATGATTGCCAAGTTATTTGTGATTTGATTTTTCTTTTCTTTAAGTGACATCTTGCAAGTTAATTTAACTTGCAAGATGTTAAATTAACTTGAATTTAACATCTTGAATTTTAAAAGAATGAGAAATTCATTATGACAGTCTTCTAAAAGGAAACTACTGCAGTTAAAGTAAACTGTTTTCTATCAATAGGCAGTTCTTCCAGAGACAAACAGAAGTGCTGTGTGAGTAGAGGTTGTTGACCAGGTGGACATACATTTAGCAGGAGTTTCCTAAGTTTGGCAGGTCAAACCCAAACCCAAAGCACGTGTTGTTGACAAATAGCAGGAGTGGATTATATCAAACTAATGTATGACTTAGATACAATCCTTATATTTATTCACAAATTAACTTATTCCTTCAAACTGCCGCGTGAACACAAACTTGCTTCCTACTGTTTACGTTTGAAGTTCACTGTGACCCAGAGATTACTCCCTTTCAATACAGGGACAGCTCACATTTAGCTCCTCTAATAAAATATTTAATAAGTTTGAGCATTCTGACTTTTTTGATGAGCATTCATTGCTTTGTTTTGCAACTGAGTTATTTGTGATTCCTTCCCACTATTTGTGCATGTGATCCTTATACAACTTAGTTTATCTGAATCATTCAGACCCTCCTTACTTTATTAATTTGAAGGAATGGAGTGTGTGTAAATTCATGGATTATTATGCCTTACTTCTTTACAGGCCATTTATGCTCACATGTTCCACTTGTAACATGTTTGCCTATATTTCCCTCTCACTGAATCATTGGTGACAGGCTATAGTCAGCATTCACACCCACACAGAGCATACTATCGTCCCCGCTCTTTTATCCTGAATGTAGCTAGTGGAATATAGCTGTTGTCGGTGTTGACTTTATGGTTCTGTGTAAACAATGCTGTGTCAGTGTTCAATGAGGGGGTCCAGAAAAGGATAGGGCCATGTTAGCCATAATGGGTGGTTTTTTGTTATTGCCTTTGTTCATGAGCTAAGGTGTGGCAACATTATGGTGGTTTCATGTTCAGGGACAGATAAGTCATACTTTGAAAAATGATTAGTCACAGGTAAATTACCAGATGCTTGGAGCTTTTCAGAGAACACTGAAACACAGTAAAACATGATTAACATTAGCATTTTGTTTAAAGTTCTGTTATTTAGCTTTGCTGGTCCATAATTAACACCAATGACAACAAAACATAATTTCCCACATTTAGTTTGTTTAAATGTACAGTTGAAAACAGACATTTACATACCTTGAATAAAAAGGCATTACCATTTTTGTTCTCACTGTCTAAAATGAAATCAATCGTAATCCTCCTGTTTTAAGACATTTAAAATTACTGAAATTATATGTTTAATCCCAGAATAATGACATTGAAGTTTTCTTTTGGTATGTTTTGAAACCACTTGGGAAAGCCTAGCGAATGTTAAACTGGTTTGTAAGCTTTTGATATGGTTACGCACAATATTTCAGTTATTTGAAATCATACGTATGGGTGCATTGTAACGCACCACCCCAAAGACAATGTTTACTTGTTTGACTGAAAAATAAATAAATAAAAATAATCCAGGGAGATAATTATGCCTCTACTAGTTTGGCTTTAGTCATGTCTTCAAATTATGAAATGCAATTATAAACAGCATGGGAATGTTGACCCTTTATGCTAATCAAGAAGGTTCTGTGTCCCAGAGGTGAACTTGTTTTGGTGCAAAATGTTTGTAGCGACTGCAGAACAAATTTCTTATTAAGTCATTACACCAGAAACAACATAAATGTATACAATTTACAAATGCTCTCAGGAAAAAAATTACACCGATGGTCTCGACCGTTATGAATATTACATCTGGAGGAAAAATGGGAAAGCTTGCAAGGCTTTCCCATCATGAGGAAAGAACATTATGTGGAAGCTAACCCTCAAGATGTTGGCTAGGAATTTGAAAACTTGACGTCTAGACAGGAATGGGTCTTTATATTGGACAATGACTCCAACCATACCTTAGTTATAATGTTACTAGGAGTCAGAAAAACACAAAGCCTTGATCTTAGTCCTACAAGACATTTGTGTGCAGAGTTGAAAATGTTTGTAGGAACAAGGCAGCCAACAAATCTGTTTCACCAGTGTCTGGATGAACGGGTCAAAATCCCATCTATTTGTGAGAAACTTATAGGCAGATTCTCAAAAAAGTTAAACCCAAGCTTTACAGTTGCTACAATAGTCAGACAGGAGGCAATGATACCAAATACTTACGGAGTGCATGTAAACTTCTGAGTTTATTTCTCATAAAAACAATGTGGGAAATTCTAAGAAACATAAAATGTAAATATTTTGTCTTATCTAATGTCAGAAAGTGAGAAAATAAAAAAAAAATTCTTTATGCAATTCATGTGTCACGTAAAGTGCAAATTGCATTTTCTCAATCTTTGACATCATCATCAGTTTAAAGTTAAAGCTGAAGAATCTACATTTATTTATCTACTCACTTTGAATAAGCAAAATAAGGACTCCCAACCTGGTATTCTAACCTTTCTATTAAGGGGAGCCAAGTCCAAATCAAAGTCCAAATTCACATTCCTGTCTGCAGTAATGCTCAAAGTGGGGTTCGTTAAAGACTTTTGACCACCTAGTTTGAAGTGAATTAAAATTAGTACAACATTGGGATGCTGTGCTTAAATTCATACAACATCCTGCAATAACACCTGTATCCTGCAATACAAGTGAACTCACCAGCTTAGGCGGCAATTAAGATATTTGAAATAAGTGTTTTAATTAGCACTGTAGTTCGGAGTAACTGCAACACTATCTCTGAATATTTTGTTAACAAACTGTTAGGAATATATCACTTTACTGTGTCTTTTTTATTCCATTATTACAGTGTCTGCCACCATTTTGATATTCAAAGCTTTGTTGTTGCTGTAACAATTGTGATGAGATATTCTGCAACTCTTATCTTCAATCTACCACCCGCCTTCTCTTTATTACTCTTAACCACAAAAATGTTGTCATAATTTATTATTCAGATTAAACCACTTCTTTCAGACAACATTACTCCTACTAAAACATCTTTGGCATTTCTGGGTTAAATCAAATTCAATCTTGCAGTGTGCAAAGCTCCATTGGAGCCTGGTGTTGAGAGAAAGGGTGATAAGCCTGGCTGATGTGAGGACATGGCAAGATAATATGCCATGGACAACATTCTTTCCCTCTCAACTTCTACTGCTGTTGAACCTACATTAATTATTTCCTCATACTTGTCTGAGGAAACTAAGTCCTGTTGTGAGGATTTAGTTTTTCTTGGTGGATTAGTCTGAAAATTAACATAGTTTCACATTGTATTGGATATGTTTAAAGACTGAAATTGTTGCTATTCCTTTTTCCTTTCTTTCTTTTTTTTTGTTTCTTGTGATTGCTCAAGGCTGTGTTTGCATGACAAGCACACAAACTTGCTCACTGGATGCTTAACTACACCTCCGTTCACTGTTTTTCTCCTATCTAATTCTCCAGAGGCACTCCCCTCCCTGCAATCAAATCCAATTTTGGGCACAAAACTTTGTTTTGTTCTTTGATCTCGCTCTCAGGCTGAACTCTGCATCTGCTGATTTTAGTATATTTACTTCCTTTCTTAATGTCTCACTCTTTTAAGTGTCTTTGGGGCATCCTATCAAGATTTATTTTGCTTTTGGTTTTTATTTGAACATAGTAGTACATTTGCATCAAGGTGTGGACTTTTCCCCTGAATAACTGTCTTTTTTAAGTGTCTTTGGGACATCCTATCAAGATTTATTTTGCTTTTGGTTTTTATTTGAACACAGTGGTACATTTGCATCAGGCTGTGGACTTTACCCCTGAATAACTCCCTCTTGTATGGGATGTTGATAGGGTATCTAACTGGACTTTAGTTGGAGGTCAAACACTTGTACTGTTTGTATAATAATATGACTCAACATGACTTTCTCTCTCTCTCTCTCTCTTTGTCTCTGTGTAGCACATACCAGACACTGCTGCTCTGAGCGTTTTTTTTACAGAAAATATAATATGTAGAAATGGTCAGAGTCTGCTTTTTTTAAATGATCATGTGATACTTAAAATGCTTTCTATAGTGAATATATGGTTGTTTTAACATTAATTCTGATTATATTTGAATCAGTGTTGAAGAGAAGACATTACAATAAATCCAGAAGTCCAAACCTGTATGACAAAATGCCATGCAAATGCATAAATCCTGATTTTCATTTTATTCATTTATGACCTGTGTTTTAACATAAAGCACAAAATCTCACGGCTGTGTTGTACTCTCAGAACTGATACTGCACATGATGACTACTGATATTATTATCTATTCATTAATACATAAAAAAGCAACATAAAAAAGACATATTTTGTGTCTCTTATATATTTTTTACAAGGAGTTGGATAACATTTTTGTATCATTTATTGATTATTTGTCCAGGTCACAGAGCAGCATTGATGCTTTTTTTCCCCCTGTTATGCTGCATTAGTCATATTTTTCTTAAAGTTAGTGATAACTCTTATCAGACAAATGGGAAACGAATAAGCAGATTTCAAATATGTTCATATCACACTTATCTTTGTAGTTGTGGTAAGTAGTTGGTGTGGTAGCTCTATCATTCTTTATCTATATGCCTGTAAAACTGTTGTAGTACACTGGGAGTGACCTAAAACACTACCACTGCTTTTTTTACGATCTCTGTTCATTGCCATTTTTTTCTAGATATCATTGTACCATTCATCATTAGGAAATCCCATTTAAATCTCTAGTGTATATTTATCTCTGCTTTCAATCATCCTTGTCTCCCATCAGCCTGAAAAGGCATTGATATCAGAACAGAGGGAGGGGCCAAAGAACTCGAGGAGGAAAACGGTGAGAAAAAGTTCTTAACACAAGAATTCCCACATGTTGGTTTTGAAGGTTGCAAAGACTGATATTTTGTGCCTGCTTGCACCAATTAAGGCCAAAGGGCAACGAGGAATGAAAGATCGCAGCATAATGTTGGTTTTTAGAAGGACAAATTCCCAAATGTTGGGAGTCACTTTCATGTAACAGTTGGTAAACATAATACATAATGACATTATAATGATACTTGCTTTAGTAAATCCACATGAATGACATGAAAGTGAGTGACAAAACAAAAGCCCTATGAAAACAGTACTTCAAAGTAATTGTCAGATGTATGGTTTTTCATATATTTTCTCTTTGCTATTGAACATCAAAGGATTCTGCAGAAGTGTATGCTGCATGTAAGGCCTCTGTCCACACTGAGACCCTGAAATGCAACCACAAACCACTGCACACATCCTGAAACCGTTCCCCTCTTTTGCTTTTGCTTCCTCATCAAAGCGTGACGCTTTCCCTGTCACAGGCTTCTTTCTGGAAACCCATGGGGATTTCTGTGTTTTAACCTCCCAATTCGCATAATTGTTGTGTGATTACCCCTCACTATACCTGATTTGCTCATATGCTTTTACCATTACTGTGTGACAAGTCATAGTATCCGTTATAGATAATATTTTCTTCTAACTCTTTAACTAATTTTAACTGCTTATTTGGTTTCAGGCTTTAGAGATGCCCCGACATAACATGGAAAACTCCAGGAGCCAGTGGCAGCAGAGTCTGCAGCAGCCATGGATCAGCAGAGTGGCTGCAGGTCAGAGTCCTGCCTCTTCAGGGGCCGATTCTGACACAGAGAGCAGCAGCACAGAGAGTGAGAAGGTAACAGACTTAAGTTAGATTTTTTTATGATGGTTGAAAAGCAGTTAGTCAGATTATTCTGTGCCAAATTGAAGTCCATTTCACTTTAATTTAATCTTAGACTGGAAAAGGGTTTCGATACAGGTCAAAAACAATGAATCATCAGGTCTAGACTTAAGACTGGGGTGATTTGTGTGATTCATTGGACATTTTCTTTTTCTGCTTTATTGTCAGTCCTGCCTTAAGAAGCCAGAGGTGGGCTCATCCAGGGTCTTTCCATCTCCTTCAATGTTTCAAAACCGCATTACAGAGATCAACCAGCAAAAGGAAGAACTGAAGATTGAGGTGAGATTCTGACGCAATCACTACAGACTGTGATGAATAATTACCTTAGCATCCCAAAAACAGACAGTTTGAAGCAGTGTTGTGCATTAGCTTGTTCAAACTAACAGGTTCATAAGAGGAATTGAGTTTATGAAGGACTCTGAACTTCACAATGGTATCTTTTTACATGGCAAATTTGACCTGAGTGCTGCTCCCTGTTGTTGAACGGTGTTTTCTTTTTGAGTGAACAGGTGTTTGACAAACTCATGCCTCTGTAAGACAAAATGACCAACACAGTTCTCCTTAAAAAAGAAGGAATTTGGGGATCCATATGCTTTCATGTCTTCACTGTAAATGTAAGACTATAAATTGAACCCTCTTGCTCTGACCATACACTTAGTTTTTGCTGTTCATTTGAGTGAGTTGAACACAGTGGGAATGCCTGCTGGTGAACCATAGAAAAAAGAAGAATAAAACTGGAACACCATGTATGCTATCACTTCCAACTTTGCTTTCTGATCATCATATAGCTATAATATCTCAAATGTTTATATTTTCCAAAATTAAAGATTCTCCCCTGCCACTAAAGTTTCTGACGAGAGGGAGTCAGGGTTTCTCTACTTAAGCTGCTGCCCCTGCAATCTCACCCTGAATAAGTGGAAGACAACAGATGGATAACTAAAGATTTTATTCGCTAGCTTGTTTTAAATACAATCTGTGTATTTTTAAGAGAAATGCCAACATTGTTTTTCTCTGAGTGACCTAGTAAAACTAAACTTTTTAATCAATTTTCCCATTTATTTTGCTTTCTGAAAAGTAAAGCTAAAACAGGACAATGAGAGAAGCTTTTTTAAGAGTTTCTCTTGTTAATATCAAGGAACTTAGTTTAAAATATTTAGGTGCTGTCAATATTACTTTTTGTTATTAACAGTGTGAACTGAAATGAGAACTAAATCGCAATGATATTTGTTTAAAGATGCACCAAAATATTAGTTGCTTTCATTTGGAAATTTCAGAAAATTAGAAAAAAAAAAAAAAACCCTGAAAGCTCTCAGACAGCCTAAAGTCATTCTCAAAGAATGTGTGACTCTGACTGGTTCAGTGTCTGGTTGATACGATTCAGCCTGGTCAGCTCTCTTGTCCTTTCAGCTGCAGCTGGAGATCGCCTTGCTGCAAGGAGAGCTGCAGACGGAGACGAAGCAGCTGCACAGACACTCACAGAAGCTGCTGGCACTGCAACAACAAGCCAGAGAAAGAGAGAAGGACAAACACACTGACAGACTTAAGGTAAGTCTCACACTAATAACAGGACCTGAATTTTTTTTTTTTTTTAAACCATTTTTTAATGTAAGGGAAAGTATTTTCTCAGTGTATGGATTACAGAAAAACCAGTTAAAATTATCTTAAGGGATTCTTGAGAAACAAGTGGGATCAGAAGTGAACCATCAACATAAAAACTGCTGTGTGATAATCATTTGTAGACTTTAACACTCTGCTACACTCCTGTTGGATCATTAAAGGGTGATGGAGTGTCTGCAAACAGGGTTGTGAAATTGTCCAAATGCTGTATTGGGATCTGTTTTTGATTGAGATTTTATACAAATCTGGGATTACCGTAATGTTGGTTTAGTATGTTGTTGTTGTTGTGTCTGGAAATGAAGGAGCGAGAGAGGTTGGAGAAGGAGAGACACAGGCTGGAGGAACTGAAGAAGAGTTGTGAGGAAAGAGAGAAACTGATCCCGAGTCAACCAGAAAGCCAAAGAGAGCAGCTAACTCTGCAGCTGCAGCAGGTGAGCAGATGGCACTGTATCTAATGTCTTCAGCATGTTCAGCGTTAATAAAATGTTTTAAAGTTGTTCATGTGACACAAAAACCTGAGGTTGAGAGTGGGGGACTCACAAAAGTAGTAGGGATATCTTTAAATCTGCATTAATGGCCTCCCTTCAGTGAAAATATTTCTCATTGTTTATCTCCGTGACTGCATGGCAGAAGATAAGATCATGGTGAAGTACAAAATTCAGGTACCAGCAAAAAAAAGATGATTGTTTATTTTGGTTGAAAGTCATATGTGGTATTGTCCTGATCTCTCAGAGTTTTAAAATGTTTGGATTTTTGATAAAGGGCTTGTTTTCTGTACTTCACTTGAAAATCATAGGTCAGCAACCTGATCCATGTAGTGTAAGATGCAGAGCAGAAAATACTTGTGAAAACTGAATACTACTAATCCAATTGTCATTATCTCTTACTATTTTCAGTAAACCTCCTCATGTTCATTTGTTTCACAGGAACTTCTCAGTGGAAAAAGTATTTAATGTTGGTTATATGACATGTTTCCATCTGTTGAAATCTAACTAAAACATTTAATGTCTTATAAGGAATTTAATATCACTATATTCCTACAAAAAATATTAATGAGGAGCCTGACACTGTATTTAATAGTTGCACTTTAATGGCAACCTTCCAAATAAAACATAAAGCTTCAAGTGGTTCTTGGTTGTTTTGCCTCATAAAGAATGTTTCGAGTTAAAGGGTGTGTTTTCATCAATACTGATAATGTTGTTTTAACAACGCTTGATTGTTCAATACCAGTTTAACCTGTGTACATGCTTTGAGAGTTTGACTCACTCACACAGAGCACAGGATGTGTATTTGTTTTACCAAATGTGTCGGAGCAGAGTAAAGAGATTATTGAAAAAAACAGTGTTTAACAGCAGGTTTGGTGGGGCTTGTTTTCTTCTGTTGAAACATGTTGAATGTTGGAAAATAATACTTACAAGCCAGTTTAGCATAACCTGCTGTAACAAAGAATTAGCATACTTGAATAAAGATGTCCTAGCCAGCAGCGAATAAACAGAAGTTGCGATTTTTGGACAGCTTTGAAATTTTGCGTACATCCAAATCTTAAAGCTAGAATCTTATTCTTTCATTTTATTTAATTTTAATAATGAAGTTCTGCAAAGTCATTGAATTAGCTCTTCTGAAGAGAGGAAGAAAAAAAAAGAATTGCAGGACCCTGGCCATAGAGGAATGCAGTTTGAGACTACTGACTAAGGGTGATGTGCAGGGTTGTCCATAATGCTGCTGTTCTCTGACCTGTCAGTTTAAGTAAACCTCAGTTCTTGGTTGGTTTTGAATGGTGTCATACGTTGTGTTTGGATATTGTAACCTAATTTTGCTTAGTGTCTTATTGTAATGTGACATTTGTATAAGTTCAACTGAGTATGGATAAACTAATGATGATAACCTTTTTTGAAAGCTGATTATATTTGGTTTATAAATTGTAATCACACATTTTCCTATATATGTCGGTGTCTTCCTTATTGTTTTCCTCAAAATACTCAGTATTCTTCCCAAAACTAGACTGCATCCAATTAATTCCAGAAATAATTCAATTAAACAAAAAACTGAACTGAGAACGTTTTTGTTACCCTTCTTGAAGGAGAAAGAAGGGATGGAGGCGGCGATCCGGGCTTTCGAGGACTGGGAGTTTCGTGTTTTAGAACAAGAAAGTGACATTGGCGAAGAGGATGAAGACGGAGAGGAGAAACCAAAGGAGGAAGGAATGGAGAAGGAAATGGAGAAGGAAATCTCCCGCCAGCAGCATTTAGTCAACACAGCGCAGGTAATCAGTATTCCTCATGGATGACTTTTTCAGTGTTGCACATAAATTGCATCTTATCAGTGAGTCATGTTCCCCGTGTCTGTGTTTATCCTTACTTAAACTCCCACTTAGGGCTGAGTCGTGATGTTGGATGTGTGCTAAGGAAGGAAAATGGACAAAATTATAACAATACATGTCTGAAATCCAGTACTTTGGTGTGCTCACATTGTCATGATTAGTGGGATGTTAAACTTGACACTAAAAAAAAAACCTGTTCCAATTTTGCCAACTTTTCTTTTTTCCTTTTGTGCCTGAAATATTTCTCCGCAGCTGAAATGAATTAGCATGACATTAAAAATAAGCAGAAGGCAGATCAGAGAATTGACTTCAAAGTTAAAAAAACTTGCACTCCTCCTTCAATAATCACAGCTTTGCTGGCTTTGCTTGTCAGTGCAGTGCTCTGATAATTTTTTTACTCTGCAGCTAAGCAAGTTCCCATTTGCTCATTGCCCACAATAAACTAAGCCCAAGATTAGATGACTTGATAGGATGAGAGTATAGATATTTGTTTCTATGGATCCCAGTTCATGGTTATCACTATGAGTTATTCCTCAAACCTCATCACCCCCACCCCCAATGTTGGCACAGGCTTGAACTCCTTATCTCCAACCATCACCCTAATTCTGTCACATGAGTCTATAGAGGGAGTCTAATTGCATCACAGGCCACCATGAGAGAACAAATCAGAGCAGGACAGACTGAAAACAACAGAGGTGGGATGACAAGAAGGATTAAAAGATAAAATATTTAGAAATCTTTGAAGCAAGACTACAGATTTTTGCTGAACGTATTGAAAACAATGTAAAGCCCTGATATCCTTTAATCTTGAATAACAATCACTTATTTTCATAAAACATTTTATTATCATTTCCTGTATCCAAATCTGTTCTCTGTCATCAATCAATCGATGACTACAGCAAATTAAATTTGATTCAATGGGACAAAATCATTTAAACAGAACAATCAGTTTTTTATTTAAGTTGAATCTTAAATAAAAAGCAGTAAAACATTTTCCTGTGTAGTTTTGCACAGAATGAGTCAGGCTTTTTGAGACAGTAAAATTGTTCACATGAGAATTTCTAAGCTATTCAAAGAGGCAGGTTATTTATTGACTAATAAACCTCACAATCAAAGTTTGTCATATAAAATATTCTGCATTTTTAAACAGTTGGCACAGTTTGGTTTTTATTTATATGCCTACAAAGTTTGACTTCGTAGCTGTCACATTGATATATTGAGTTGTAACTCATCTTTTCATTCTATAGTTAGTGGAATACATTTTTGCCATTTTATCAAGTGTTCAGAATATTTATACTTTGCCTCAAAATATGGACCAACTATTCCTTTGGCAGTCACGTTAGTGTTTTGCTTTTTTTCAAACAACCTGTTTGTGGATTCTAAGCTTCACATGAAAGGCAAATATACTCCTCACGTCCTTTGGTGATACAAATACAAAAGACACAGATATTCAAAGTATAGACTGACTAACATTGAATAAAAAGTGACACAATATTTAGTTTTTGCTATGAAACATCTATAAAGTCTCCCACTGATTGATTATGCTAGAAAAGCATTAATGAAATAGATTCTAGACCTAAAAAACATTTTGCCAGCTAGATTTCTAGGACTGCTCTCTAGCTCCCCCTTTCTTTTCCTAGTAAAATCACTTTTTGCTCCTAAAAAAACACATGGTGACTGTGTTACTCAAGTCATAATACTTGTCTTTTGACAGTTTATTGATGTGAAATATTATATATCACACAAATTAAAGTAAATTTGATTTTGATTTGGCAAAGTGTTTTTCCATAGCTTTTAATTGATAAACGTAACTTGAAGTTTGAAAATGAATCATTTGAACTATAATACCATGGCTATTACTATAGTCTTGTACCTGGGGTAAAGTACAACACAACATTGTGCAAAAAAAACACTGAAAATTTCCTGGAGAGATGGATGCAAACATTGCTCTGAGGCAACAAATGTGCTTTCCCACTGCCTTGTGAAATCCGTTTAAAAAACATATTTGGTCCCCATAATGCTGAATTGTTCCACAATTAGCCTCAGTAGGTTGGTGGGGGTGCAAACGATGAGATGAAGACTGGGATTGTATGAGATGTGAATTGCAGTTGACTCAGCTGCACTGCAGCCAGCTGCACAAGGCTGTCTGTCTGCTTCATACTGTCACATGCAGCATCCTTATACTGGCAAATTATAATCCAATATTTCTTTAAATTACTCTTTTAGGCTTCTTGCTGGCTTTTCATTCCTAAATATCTTCCATACGTTATACTTTTTCCAGTGGTCTCCCAAATAATTTGTAAAATGTTTTTGTTTTTTTTCTTTGTTTTTTATTGTATCTCTGTTTGGAAAAGTCCACTTGGATTTTAATAGTATATTTATATTTTTTGTGCATTTAGTACATTATCCTAATATTGGATAACAACCTTTTGGAGAAATTATTGAAGCCCCTGCTAGCTAAATAAACTGGCTGTAGCACTTGCATGTCTTCTGTGAAGAGGAAACCGTATGGCAGTCCAAGCTGATGGAAATTATTCCCTGAATTTTTAGGAACGAGTCCAGCAGTTGGAGAAACAGCTGAAAGAGATGGAGAAGGAGAAGGAAAGAGACCTGAATGCATTGAGGAAGGAGAAGAGAGAACTAATTCATGCAACTCAAATGGTATGAGGGTTTTTTTAATATTGTGGATTTATCTTATTGTACATATCTGTTGCTATTCAGATTCAGATTCAGATTGCCAAAACTACTATTAATGTAAAATAATTACCTATTGTAAAATTATTTTGGTGGTCTGTGGAATGGTGCTTTTTATTATGCTGGAAAGAGCTGGAAATTGGCTTTGTGCAAGCAATGAAACAATTGTTGGTGGTAAAAATAAAAACTGATTTACAATGATGGTGTAAGCATCTTAATCTTCTCTTTGCTGTTTGAAACTCTGTCACAATCCTCTCACTTTTATTTTTATCCATTTCTTTCAGTTTTCTAATCTTTTTATGTAGCCAAAGTGCACTTTGCCCAGGTATTGTTTACTATTTAACATGCATTTTTTGAGTTTCACAAGACTTGCAAGACTTGGTGTAACTCAATTCTTAGGTGTTTTAGTGCCTCATTAAATGTCAACAGTGCTTGACACAAGCTAGAAAAAAATGCACAAAAGTATTTATTTTGAAATGTTTTTTTTACCTAAATGCTTTGCTATCTAATGACCTTTCAAAGCTTGTTTATTTCCCCTTAGCTTCTTTCTTAGTCTTGAGCATGATCACTATTCTATATTTGTTAATGCTTCCTAAAATAAGCTTTGTCAGAATTAGTTTTGTCTTTTAATGGAAGATGCAGTTTTGAAGAAACTTGTGCATATTGTTGGTTTTGATCACTTATGCAGGATAATCTACAAGTATCAAGTTGGATCTACAGTACTTTTGACATCAGACCAATTAGTTGCTGAGATTCATATATGATTCTTTTGACCTGAGACTTACCTTTTGCAGCTGGATTACCTACTTTACATAGAGAGATGCATTTGTGACCTAGTTTTGAATAAGCAGTGGGCGGTGAGCCAGATTCGTTTGTTTTTGAGACTTAATTTTGATTCTTTATAAAACACTGCATTGCAATTTACAGTCCATTTTTTCTTATAAATACTGTAAATTACTTAAAATCTGTAATTTACTTGATATTTTAACTGCGTTTGGGTTAAATTCTTTTGACATCAGTTTTCACCTAAAAAGAGTCATGACAATATCAGTTATTATGAGCAGGAGACAAGATAGGGAAAAAAAAAAAACAAATTAGAGGGAAAAAGTGCAACTGAGGGAAACTTAAGTTGGAGGGAGAGAGCAAGGGAGGAGGGGACGAAGGGAGGGTAAGAACAGAGGGAGGAGTAAGCAGCGTGAGGGTGATAGCTGTGGTTCTATGTGTGTAGATTTGAGCGTGTGTGGATGCATACAAGGGAGAGGAACCAAGCTGAGAGAAGTGTTACATCCTTGCAGCAAAGGGTAAGCCAAAAGAATGAACCCAAGTCTGTCATATATAGGAGTTAAAACTGAACTTTTAGTTCATAATGTTAGCTAAAGAGGGGAGAGAGGGTAGAATTGCATAGCAAAAGGGAGTGGCATTGTAGAGGAGTTGGAAATGAGACATTATCAGAAAGAATGACTGAATGTGTGCAAGATGTGGTTGATTTGACATCTTTGTCTAAGTTGTGAATTCTTTGTGGCTGTGAAAAGCTAAACAGCTTATAGTAAATAATGCGTGAGGGGATAATCTGTTTGGATCACCCTGTTGAGGAATGGGACATAGGAAGCATTGTAGCAGGTTTCGACTTACTGTGAGAACATGCAATTTCTCATAAATGCTTACTGTCGACATTTTTCCTGACACCATGTGTTTGTGTGAAGAACTGAAGGGGGCCAACAAAGGTTAAACAGTGAACTTAATGTAGTCTCTGAATTGCTCATGCGTTTGTGACTCAAGCAATGGTGGGAGGGTTTTCAGGGAAGACACTGTGGCTGTGATGTATTCTTTTAATCTCATCATGACCAATCCATATTGGATGAGTTTCTGTAGTTTAATTCTCAGCCAGATGTGATATGTCTATCTTTTTAAGGCAATCTGTTTTTAATCTTTAAGCTCTTTGTCTCCAGTTGTTTTAAGCAGACTTTTAGTATTTGTTTCTTGTAACAAGTGTCCGTCTCATATCCATTCCTTACTTTCAAAACTGAATCTGGTCCAACAGGTTCCCAAAGAGAAGAAGCCACTCACTGATTGGTCAAACTTCACCACCTCAACACCCTGCATGATGTCACTCTCTCCTTTGACACCTCACAAGTCTCCACAGGTGTGCATTTAGTCAGGTCTTTGTTGATTTATCTGTCTTATGAATGATAAGCTTCACAGCTGAAACAACTGAAAAGTTGTGAAAGAAAGGAAAATTGTTGATCATCTGTAAATCATGGGAATGCATCTGTTCATATTTTATAATCTTTCTATGGGATTTTATGTGATGACCCTCTTACTGTACATGATTCTCTTCTTTAGGAACTGTCCAAGGAAGCCGCCAGTTTACCAAGAAGGCGAAGCTCACATCGGAACAGCAGACTCTCTGACAGACCGATTTCAGTGCAAGGTGAGTTACCTGTTTTTTCCTTGTGTTGTGTTCTTAAGTACTCCTGCTTTTGTAGTTCATGACAATCCAGACAATCAACAGGCTCACGTTATACTCATATCCTCATTTTGTCTGTTTGCTCAGTTCCCTCCCTTTTAGTCAAATCAAAGGTGTGTCTTTAGACCAAGAGCATGATTCTCCCATGTCATATAGAAACATCTGAGAGCTTAAGCCTAAAATCTCCAGTGGTATCTGTTTTTGTGTTTTTGTGCTCCAAATATTTGAGTTGCCTAATCTGTTAAGTCATGTCAAGTCTTCCAACGTCTGTTTTCCACCCTTTTTCTCTTTACTGGCATAATTTAAAGGTCTTAGTTGGAGTTCCCTCAGATCGGCCATTATGAAAAGATTTATCTGACTTTCAACATATATGTATGAAAATAAAATATTGCGTTTCTAGTCTGTTATGGTTCTGTATCAGGTTTGGTGAGGACTCTTCCAGACAGCCAGCCGACAGAGACTTTCACTTCCCCCATAAGCTCCCACAGACTAAGCAATGGGCACAGACCGGGGAGCAGCAACGGTGGTGGGTTGCTCACACCGTGCAACAGTGAAGCAAGCTCTCGTGCTGCAAGGTGAGTTTCATCACTGCATGTGAATCTATATGATACTTTTGGGTGGGTACCTTTGTAGCACTTCTTTGACATTAAAATGCTGAATATATAATGTAGTATTCTTACTATCAATACCTACAGAAATGTTTCTTATCTTATCAGAGTTTGCAACAGTTGTACATATGTAATCTTTGATGTAAAAGCATGTTATGAGGTGTATGAATGATTATCTCATAGCTGCACAATATTAGAAAAACATTGTTTTGTGATGGGAGTGTTGATTCCAATTAATCCACATTTTCTTGACTCTTTCTATTTCTTCAAACCTATTTGTCAGATTTAGCATCTTGGTAACTAAAAATGTATTTACCTCAGTGAAAGTACATCCAGCATTTAAAAAATATAAATTCTTTTGGAAAACCTGAATTTTTTATAACGCCATAAACCAATAACTCCACAACATCATGGGCAAGACTGCTGACACCCTTCCCAAGGGTAGGTCACAGAAGGTCATTTTTTTATTTACATGGTCCTCAAGCATGATGATAAAAAGTGAGAAAGGACAAAGTGTGGCCCAAAAGCATGTACAAGCAACAGGGGTAACTACTGCCCTAATGTCTTATCACTAAAGTAAAAATAAACACATTCCTGAAGAATTCATCACTGCTTGTAATGAGGTTACTTTTTTATTTAAATTCCAAAATGCATAACTTGGGCCAGTTTTATTCCAAATAATAAAGGCATATTTATATTTAACAACTTTTGCACGTCCAACTTAATGGTATTTTGTAACTTACCTGTAAAAAATGCAGATGTTACTGATATTAATGTGGTGTAGATGGTTTCACTGATGGTTTGTTTATTAAAATAAATAAAAAAAAACGTATTAAATGACATGTTTCAAAAGAATGCATTATTTATAAAGAAAATAACACAGACACATGACTAATATGTTTTAAATAAACTGGAGTATTGCCCGGTTTACTGAAATTGCCATGCAAGTCATAGTGGTTGGAAAAAGGCACTTAACTATCTTTCTGTTTCCTACAAAGTAATGGAATAATGATATTGGTTAAATCTAACCCCACACTTTTCTATTTGACTGTTTTCTACATTGATGTTGACTGCATGACCCTTTATAATACTTCATTAAATTGTAATTTTTGGGGTTTTGCTGTTTTAATAAGAACAACTATTGCTATTTCTTAGATTTTTTTTTTTCTTCTCTAATTCTGATGCTTCATGATTCTTGTCTCTGCAGTCCGTCGCTTTTAGATCTTGTGGAGATTGAGAGGAAGCTGAGGGAAGCCAAGGCAGAAAGAGAAAGGCTTCTCAGAGAACGAGTGAGTCACCTGCCATGGGAAACACTCACTAATTGTCAGTGTCACACTATATTAGACATGGCCTGTTGATCAGTGACACCAGCTAAGCTCGCGCATGATTGTCCAAGAAACCACTGAGCAGATGTTTGCATGCCTATAATGCATGTTTGTAGCACTGGCAGCTGCCAAGGCTGGAAGGCTCAAACCTCCAGTTGTTTGTGGCTTCATAACCAATGGGTTTCTATTTTTGCCTCTTTAAAAATAGTACATTTTAATGTGTTACAGTTTTTTTTTCTGACTGTGTGCACACAGGCAGAGAGGCAGCGGTTGTTGTTGGAAGAAAGAAGTCAAAGAGAGGTAAACTCCTCAAGAGAAGAACCATTAGAACCAGAAACACAACGAAGTCCAGGGACAGAAACAAATGAATCCATACAAGTCCTTTCATCGCCAGTTTCAGAGGTATAAATTAATCATAGACCCTAAATCTAGGGTTAGAAATTTAGGAAGTTGTGGCTGTAGAACTAAATAAATGCTAGGTTTTTTTTTTCCATGTTTTACTTGTTATGGTTAAATCCCATCTTTACCCATTAATAATAAGTAAACCAAGCCCCCATTAGCCATGTAAGTCAGTTTTATGAGCTTAATGTTGACCCAATTTCTTGATAAACGATTTTACTGAAAATTGCTCGCTTCTTTAATCAGTTATGTTGTTTGTTGCATTAGTGAGTCATTCACATTAAGATAATGAAATTTCATTCTTAGAACAGAATAAATATTGTTCTACTGTAAAAGAGCAGTAAAGATGAGTGCAATAGAAAAGATAATGGCTGAGGTGTTCTGAATTATAGTCTAGAAACATCTATAAAATATTTTTCATCATGTAGCTCGGCTAAGAAAATGATTTTTTTCCTCTTATTTTCTAAGACCATATCTTA
The DNA here is from genome assembly GCA_903067055.1 of Poeciliopsis paucimaculata. Taxonomy (NCBI): domain Eukaryota; kingdom Metazoa; phylum Chordata; class Actinopteri; order Cyprinodontiformes; family Poeciliidae; genus Poeciliopsis; species Poeciliopsis paucimaculata. The sequence goes on from CAEGAD010072566.1 coordinate 21,160, forward strand.
AATCATATTTTTGATACAAATGTAGTAAACTTTTCATCATGTGACCACAGAGAGCCCCTTTCTGAAGCTCAAAAATAAGTGCATTTGTTTTAAAAATTTCACTGGATGCTAGTATTGTTTTCCATGGAAAATGCAGTATTTACAGGATGACTGAGCTCCACTTGTCCTTCCAGAAGCGCAGCCTGCCCCTTTTCCTTACTCCAAACTTTGACCTTCGGGCCCATGTAGAGTCACTGGGTCATGGGGTTGCCAGCTGCACGGACCTGCGGCTCACACCTCGACGGTGTGCCGGCTTTCTTACGAAACGAGGGGGGAGGGTGAAGACATGGAAGAAGAGATGGTTCCTGTTTGACACAGACCACAAACGACTAGCCTACTATACAGGTTAGACTGGCTTTCAAAGTTCTGTGTGTGTATGTTTGCTCATTGACTTTGCATTTGTGTGTTTGCATGAATAAAAGGCTTCTGTGTGCCACACAATTTGAGCTCACTGAAGGGAGGCTATTGTTATAAAAATACATGAGCAACCGTCTGTTACTGGACATATTTTAAGATCAGATGTCATGTCATGCAAGTGTTTTTTCCCTAGAAATCATTTTTATGTTTTGCTTCATTACAACTACAAATTTCAGTGTTTTTAAATTGAGTTCCTTTGTGGAACGCCAACACAAAATTAAGAATAATTTTAAGGTAGAAGGAAAATAGTTTTTTTTCAAAAACTGTGGCAAATAACCACAGTTTTTGGTTATTTACTTATGTAAATGCACTTTTGACATTTACATAAGTGCGTGGTAAATAAATTTGTTACTATAAATAAAACTCTTAAAATTGTCACATTTACAGATGATGCCATGGGTGAACAAAAGCATCATGAAGACCAAGGAACACAGCAAACAGATTAAGGGATATTTTTTTAAGTGTTGTCACACTTAAAAAAATATCCCTTAATCTGTTTGCTTTATAGAGCACTGTTCAATTATGTTCAATCATGAGAAAGTGGAAAGAAAGAGAAAAGAATTTTACACCTACCAAGATTTGAATCTCAACCTTAACAAATAAAGTATCAAGAGTATTTAACAAAGAAACAGCCAACAGTTGGAGGGTAATTTGGGAAGAGTTCAAGAGATTCACAGCTCAGAGCTGACAGGAAGATGAAGATAGAGCTGTTTTTAGGATTATTTTCACTAGGAAAATAATCCTCAGCTTACAGGCAGAATTACAATGAAACAATTCACAGTTGTACATTACTTTGTATTGCTCTATTCAATAAAATCCATAACGTATATTTAAGTTTGGTTGTGAGGTGACAAAATGTTGAAAAGTTCAAAATATTTTAATACTTTTGAAAGACACTATCAAAAGTAACCTAAAATGTATATATATATATATATATATATATTTTTTTTTTTTTTTTTTCTTTTTATAAATTTGACTCTCTCTTATCTACAGACTGCGATGAGAGAAAGCTAAAGGGAGTCATGTACTTTCAGGCTATAGAAGAAGTTTACTACGACCATCTACGAACGGCTACCTCTGTGAGTTTGCCTTTCTCAAATTTGTTGCAGATTTTGGGATTTTTCATTTGGATGCACCAAATCAGTAAAGTTTGATTTATAGAGTCTGTAAATGGAGGGTACAACCCCTCTTTCATTTTGAAAACATATTTTTTTGGGTCATTAATCGCTAAATAACCTCAAAATGCTTGCAAAATCTTTCTGAAAAATGTGATCTCAGAAGCAAAGCAAGTAGGTCAGAAACATATTTACAACTTTTCTTTTAGATGAGAAGATTTTACTAGTTTAAGCTTTTCCAAAAGCAATCCTACTTGCGAAACAAAATCATTTTAACAAAATAAACTAAACCTCTAAACTACAAAAGTCTAGTCCAACATAAAACTACTTTTATGCAGAGCATAAAAGTAGTCTGAATGCCTGAGTGTCCAACAAAGCTATTAACTTTTAAGGAAGGTGTAAACTTTAAGTCATATTCTGCTCTACATCAAAACAGCCAGTTGCTTTTTTTTTTTTTTTTTTTTTAATCAACACTCTTTCATAAAATACTCCAGATTTCTGAGGAAAGATGTTTGTCATACTTGTAGGAAAGCAGACAAACAGGATTTTCCTGCTTCAGTTTGACATTGCAGATGCTTGATTGCAGTCACTTGTAAAGTTTTGGTCTAACAATTATTTGTGTTTTAAAGTCTCAATATTGCCGTAAAGTCATGGGGAACCTTGCCAGTGAGCTGACTCTTGATATCTCTGTTTTCTGTATAGTCTCCGCGGCCCAGCCTTACGTTCTGTGTGAAGACATACGATCGCCTGTTCTTTCTGGTGGCTTCCAATGCTGTGTCTATGCGTATCTGGATGGATGTCATTGTCACCGCAACTGACGAGCACAGCCGCTACTGACTTAATACATGAATATGAAGTGAAGCTACTGAACGGACTCCACTTTGGTTCTTTTCCCCTTTCCTGTCTGGGCAGTATATTTGCTGTAAATGTGCCTTGGTGGGATTCAGAAGACCGAATATCCACATGGAGGTGCCATGGGTCAGTCGTGGAGGACAATGTTACTGATAGGAGTTTATCAGTTGCAGCTCAGAACACAGGACTCACTCATGGTGACTCAGCTGTCTGTTACAGGGAGGATTTTTCACGGATCTCGATCTCCCCCTGCTGGTTACAGTCCAGCATCACAGGAGTAATGTACACTACACAGTGATCCCAGAAATGGGCACAATAAAACTACCAGCTCTTACAGCAGGGGTGCCCAAAGTCGGTTCTCGAGGGCCGGCATCATGCACGTTTTAGTTCTCTTCCTGGTAGTACCAATAACCTTTTCAGCATGTCGGTGTTCTTCTTAGGCATTATGACGAGCCGTTTGATCCAGGTGCGTTAACTAGGGAGAGAACTAAAACATGTAGGATGCCGGCCCTCAGGGACCGACTTAGGGCACCCTTGACTTACAGGATGTTATTTGTTCTAATATGCCACTACACTGGAGGTGATCTCTTTGTTAAATGCACCCGTTACCTTTGTTTTCAGATAAAGGAATTTTAAAGATTTAAAGATTATTTATTATATTGAGGTTTATATGGCTTTGGTTTGCAGATAAATGAAACTGTACTCTGGTATCAGGGCAACATTAAATGTTTTTATAAAAATGCTCATGTTTGTCTGTTTTTATTGAAGCATCTTTGGAAAGGTAATGGTGAGGTCAGTTCCAGGGTGTCATGAAAAATAATTGAAGATAACTTTTCTTTAATGTTTCTTTTCTATTTGATTGCATCTTAACATGAATGCACCTGTAACACTTCCTCAGGGATATTGCTGATAGCAGTCCATTACATGAGGTACATATGAGGTATGCTAAAGATCACAGGAGAATATACTCTTACTGAGAACTTCATAGATATGCCTTAATATGATCTGGGGACGGTGGAGTTGACGGTGGACATCCTGTGATCATTAAAGGACGGACAGGGTCAGCATCAATACTCAGCCTGACTGAGTAATGAATGTCTTATGAATACATACCAGTAGATTAAGGGGGGGTATTATGTAAAATTTACTTTTTTAGCTTTATATAGTGTTGTAATGTTGTTTCCTCATCAAAAAATACCTGGAGTATTTGATTCTTTGATGCATGTTTGATAAACCCTTGACTCTGACAATCAGTCATTTTGAGCCATCACTCAAGACTGCCCTACATGTTTTTCTTTTTTTCTCTAACTCTCCCTCCATACTGGGAAGCACTCTAGTTCACACACATTCATACAGACACCCAATTTCATTGGACAGTCACATTTAGAAGAAGCTTGTAAATCCAAACATAGTTTACCCAAAACCACAGTATTCCTACCTAAATAGGACCTGACACTTAACAGGCAGTTGTCTTAAGTTTTCACTGTGGCATGCAAAATTATTAATAAAGCCATATGTAGACAGAAGTGAGTTTTTTCTTATTAAATCCACATATTCCTGCTGGCAATAATTTGAGCATAAAAGTAGCAATATCTAGGTTCATCTGTTTGATAAATTGTGAAACTTCTGATCATTTGAGAACTTCCTCGGTTTATTGCACACGTTAAGAAATCATTTTCCTGTAAGCAATTGCCTGTTGTTTTTAGATTCTTGCTGACGTAAATTTAAATCTTTTGACCTCAATCATGCAAGCTTTTGAAATTTTCTTCCTTATGTTTGTATTTCCTTCTAATTTCCTTCTAATTGTCTGACAATTGCTGCTCACACATTTAAAGGTATTTAACATACTTTCTCTTTGTGAAATACGTGTATTTTGGAGGTCACCAGTGATGATGAAAATTGAGTTAATTTATTTAAGTACTTCTACTCATGAATTGAAACAGATTATATAAATTAATTTCACAAACTATTTTCAAACTGTTTTTTCTGTTCCACTTACACCTAATGATATGCCATTTAAGATGAGAATGTTACATCAATAAAAAATATATTTTTAAGCGGAAATGTTAGCTTGTTGAAAAGCATGTTTAATGCCAGATTACAGATTATTTCAAAAAGGATTTTTGATTTGACAAATGAACTCTATCGGAAAGCAAATCCTAATTTATTGACTATTATTGTACGTTGTCTTGCTGAAATATAAGTTTTAATTTTTAACTTTCCATTGTATCAATGTTAGATTTTAACTGCTCTGCTTTAGAGTAATTCTTAAGGTTTATATGTTCTACGGTTTCTTTTTGGGTGAGGTTCATTCTTTCTACTTTCTCTCGCTGCTAATATTATGTCAGAATTATGTTTTGCTGGGGGGAAGAAAATCAGCTTTGAAGGAAACGTGTCAGCCAGTGGACTCTGTATCAAAACCCTGTTGTTTTCTGGTTGCCAGTGTCTAGTAGCACAGCTGCATGCCTCGTCCAGACAGACACACCAGGAGACTAGCAAGAATCACTCGCTGAATTGGGAACACTGCAAAGTCAATTCTGGTAAAGCTCTAAATTTGTTTCAATATTAGAGTCCATTAAAAACATAAACTAGTCCAGTCTTTTTTGAACTCAGTAGTAAAGTGAAATAGCTTCATCCTCTTCTTTTTTTATAGAAAAACTTAGCTAAATACCACCAAAGTTAAATTTGGATTTAACGGTATTTTACTGAATGTTTTTGTATTTTTTATTTTTATTTTTTAAGTTAAATTATAAGAACCATTTTTGTAATGTCTGTGGGCAGATTCTATTAAAGTAAACACAATCCTGTGCTTTATCTAACTTTATTGCTTACTCAGATTGTTATTTTCATTATTTTGTAAAGCAAAGTTTGGTACGACTCCCTATAAAAGACAATTATTAGACTAAAACAAACAGAATAATGTTACACTGGTATTATTATTACAATGCTTTGATATAAACATCTCTATGAATAATGCCTTTGATGTTTATAACTAATCCTTACTTTCAGTTACTTGGAAATTAATAATAAAAAAAATAAGATTAGTCTTTTAATTTGATTCTTTTCTGTCCACTACTTCATTCTAGGTTCAATAACGTGAACAAAATCAATGATGTTCATTGTAAAACTTTTGTTCATATATTTTTCATTTCAAGGTAAGAGTTTTCATGTTTTACGTTTTTAATAAAAGTCTTCTTTTGTTGGAACCTTGCAGTTGTTGAACCTATGTTGAAGGACTCCTTGTTTTTCCTCAGGCAACTTTTGCCAGCAGTGGTCAGTCTTCATGCCTCCAAGTGTAGAAGGGCTGAGTGGATCCTGTGTGATCATCCCCTGCACTTTCAGCTTGCCTTCTGAATGGGATCAACACCTGGACCACTCATGTAAAACTGTATGGAAGAGAGGCAGCTGGAGCCAAACCCAGGTGTTTGATTCCAGCCTGACTGGAGCGAGTGTAAATCTCCTACAGGGAAACCTGACTGGGATTCTACGTGACAAAGACTGCACCACCATCTTCACCAACCTGCCATCTAACCATTATGACAACTATTACTTCAGATTGCAGTGCGACAACTCACTGAAGTTTAACTTTAGAAAAAGTGTTCGTATCACCACTAAAGGTCTGTCTAGTAGAGACTTAACCATGAAAAGCTATATTTTTTTTGTTTATGACCCACAGCTTTTTCTTATTGTTTTACTTTTCAGATACACTCCCCCAGCCTACCATAACCCCCCCTAAGTTGGAAGTTGAAGAAGGCACTGCAGTTTCCTTGAGTTGTTCAGCTGTTGTCCCCTGTCCTACTCTTCCTCCACTTGTGACGTGGACACCACATATAGGGGACATCGAGGAGAATATGGATGCAAAATCTTTAAACTCTGTCATGAACTTTAATGTTTCTTACCTCCACCATGGACAGAAGGTTTCCTGTAGTGCTGCCTACAACAGACAAGCTGGGTACAGTGACCTTGTCTATGAAAGAAGTTTGACTATACAGGTTTTTTGTGAGTATATTTCTGGTTTTGACTGCAATTTACTTAGAAATATTTTGTCAGCTTATAAATCTGAAGTCATATATAAAAGGTGACATTACAGAGTAAGAAAAGTTGTTTAAAAATTTTGAGTTCATGTTCCAGTAAAAAAAAAAGAGAAAATAAGTTTTACTTTTTAAAGAAAAATAAAACTGTGAACTGTTTTATTTTTATTTAATTCAAAATATAGTAGAGTGAATTGGGTTTATAAAAGTAGGATAATAACCCAATTAAGGAGCTATTTTGTCATTTTTTTACATATGCAATGGTCAGGTTTTACAATCAATTGTAGCATTTTTTTGTCTGCAGCTTTGGAGATTAGAGTGACAGATTTGACAACTTTTTGGAAAAGGATTACAGTTTGAAAAAAAACACTAGTAAAAATAATAATATGCTGAAAGTTTAATTTAAATTGCTTTGCCTTTAGTTATCCAGTTTGCAGTTTTATCTAGATACTGACAATCATGCTTTTTTGATGAGGTGGATATTACATTCTCCTCAAGGGGGCCCAAAGTCTCCTGTCAGTGGAACCTGAAGAAGTTTTTGTTGCTTGTTTGCATGTCACGTTAATGTGTGTGTGCACGGTACCTTAGGAAAATATTTCTGCTTACCATAAGTGGCTGATGATGCTGAAGTTGACTGTTTCTGTGTGATCATTGAATCACAAATTCATTGGATCAGCTGTAGTTTCAAATCTTAGATATTAATAGTGGTCAGACCTCAGCGAAGTAATTTATGAAAAGGATTCTTTAAAATACATTTTGATATTTTTGACACATTTGCTTCAGCTTTGAAAACAAAAATTAGCTTTCTAATAGTCTGTTGGTATAGGGATGTAAAAAGAGGAATAGTTACTATTATCAAAAACACCATATACCTATATATATATAGATTTCTGTATTTCTATATATACAGAAATCTGTATATACAGTAGATTTCTATTTCCTATTTCTCACTTCCTTCCAGACCCTCCACACAACACATCAGTCAGTGGTTCTGGTCCAGTATTGGAGGGCAGTTTGGTGATTTTGAGCTGCAGCACCAATGCAAATCCAGAGGTGGACAACTACACCTGGTACAAAGTTAATGGCGAGCAAGTGAAAGCAGTTGGATTTAAGAACAAACTTTCCACCACAGCTACAGAAGTTGACCGTCAGTTTTTCTGTCAAGCCAATAATGGATATGGAAGCCAGAACTCTTCCATCGCTTCTATAGATGTGCAGTGTAAGTCAGAGTAAAACACATACAGACACAACATAGTATCCCCATAGCCTAAAACAAAACTGACTGATACTTGTTTGTATTTGCAGTTTCTCCAAAGGACACAACAGTTCTTGTTGAGCCATCCGGTCCAGTTGTAGAGGGCAGCTCTGTGTCTCTGATATGTAGAAGCCGTTCAAACCCTCCAGTGACTAATTACACCTGGTACAGAGATGGTGAAGTGGATCAGGAGACCGGACTGGTCTTGGTTTTAGACAATATTGATCCCAGCCATAGCGGTGGCTATCACTGCTCTGCAAAAAATGATCTGGGAGAAGAAGCTTCTGCAAAGACTCAACTGGATGTTCAATGTGAGTTTATGCAACTAAGAAAAAATGTTGAGCTACAGTCCTAACTAAAAACAGAGCAGTGCATTGTGTGGATTATGGCTCTACTGTATGTCCAGCTGTGAAAACCCAAACATGAAGTAGAGCCAAGACTTATTCACAATAAAAGTCTGGATCCTGAACAGTGACACATTGTCATGTTCCGTGACAACCTCAGAACCCTCACTGTGTCTGACTGACTCTGCTGTGCACATGTGCAAGTGTTCAGACTTATGTGGAAACATTTTGTTTGGTTGGTCCCCTAATTAGGATGCTTTTCTTTTCCTTTTGTCATCTTACCAAAGCATGGAGTGTACTATCTTAATTTTATGTAAGAAACACATAAAATACCAAATCATTTCACTTCATTTGCATGGAAAAATTCTAGAAATGTATTTGATATATTTGGAAGTCATTTTTAGATGTACTTCTATGTACCTTTTTAATTAGAAAAAAGGAATTGTCAAAAGATTTTGAAAGTGATTTGCAACAACCAAGGCCAACTCAAAATTTGATTTTCCAACTAGATTGAATCTACATTTCCTATAAGAAAGCAATGCAGTACCATCGAAATAAAATCAACTGATTTCTTTCAGATTCCCCTAAAAACACCATGGTGTCAGCTGACCCCTCTGGTCCGGTTCCTGATGGCGGCTCTGTGACTCTGACCTGCTCCAGCGTCGCCAATCCAGCAGTAGCTAACGTTACCTGGTTCCGCGCTGCTGGAAGAGAAAAGGAAGTTGTCGGATCAGAGCGGGATTTCACCTTCAATGTGACCAAACTCTCAGAAGATCTATATTACTGTGAAGCACTAAATATTCATGGATCTCAATACTCAGAACTTGTCACTGTTGATGTCCTATGTAAGGTTGATATCCATAAAATATTTAAAATTTTCCCAGAATTTTCTCCAGCAAATCATATCTTATCATCTTTGTTTTCAGATTCTCCAGAGATCCTACCGTCTTCCCGCTGCGTTAGAATATTATCCCAGTTCAGATGCTCCTGCCACAGTCAGGGTAACCCGCTTCCTTCCCTGGTTTGGGAACTGGCTGGAGAACCTGTCAATCACTCAGCTGACATCCCAGTAAGGGAGATGATCACGGGACATGGGACCATGAGGAGTGTCATCACTCTGTATCGTCTGAATGCAGACATGCCCACTTTAGTATGCATCAGCAGGAACTCACTGGGCTCAGACAGTCTGGCTTATAATGTTTCCTTCAGTGAAACTCAGCTGGGTGGGATACTTCAAGATGCTGCATTTGATGTGTCATTTATCTATTTTATTTGTCATCTAACATAGTTTGTTTTGGATTTACAGGCGTTGACGTTGTGTCTCTGCTAATTGGATCAGCAGCTGGCGCACTAGGGATGATGGTCATTTGCATCCCACTGCTGATCTTTTTTTGCAGGTAAAAAAATAAATAATTCAGCTCGCACTTGTGAGATGATTCAAATTGACAGAAGTATCATAACAGTGAGAGACGTGTTCATTTCAAGACTATTGTCACAAATATAGCAATTTTTTTTACCCATTGTTACCAATTTGTTTATTTTGTGTTATTCTTATTACCCTCCTAGTTGCTTTTCTACACATATGAAATAAACCATTTAATTTCCAAGAAATTAATGATAGAGAAGTGTGACCGCAGCTTTATCGTAAATGACCTGAGATATGACCAACTTTGTAGATGCATGTTGCTGTCTGAAAATGTTTTCTATGAAAGTTGCTTTTCTTTTTGACCAAAAGAGGCAACAGGTTTAAAATCGATACATATGTCAAAAAAATTTTGTCAAGTACATGCAGATCATGTAAGCTTCATAACACTGTAAAAATACATTTTGGACATGCTATATATACACTGAGTCAGTTTAAATAAATTTCCTCCTTCTCCCATAATCAGGATTTTTCTTTTGTTGTAGGAGAAGAAAAGACAGCTTTTCGTTCAACAAGGAGTTGATGAAAACAGAAGAATGTTTAGTCACCAATGTGGTGAGTCTAGATTTTTGCAGAATCACAAGTAATAAATAATCATTAGGTTACATGTAAAACCAGAAGGCACCCATGCATAAAGTAACTCAGTGGTGCAACAGAACATTTTATTGAGGCCCTTCATACTCTCAGACTTCCTTAAATAAATGCAAGTGATTTCACTTCCATTTGTTGTACTCTGGTCTTTTTGTAGGTCAGTTCTTCCCCAGAAGACAAAGCTGCAGTGAAAGAGGTGGAAGGAGACGAGGAAGAGCACCTTAACTATGTCAATGTGGATTTTGCTAAACTGCAGGCCAGATCAGAAGGTGAGCATGGAGATGGTGCTATAAGAGGACTGGAGTCAAAGACAGCTGAGTATGCTGAGATCCGCCTCCAGTGCAGAGAAAGTGATGGTGCAGACACAAAACAGCAAGGACATTTCTCAGACACTTCCTTGGGACAAGAAAAAGGGGATAATGATGTTACAGAGGAGGTCGGTGAAATAGTCACTGCTTAATTTTAAGTAGATTTGTAGCAGAGAGCAAGATCCTGGACTTTGGTTTTAGTTCAACATGATTCTGAATGAGGTGATTCTGAATATTTAACCTTACAATGATGTTAGAAAACTATATCAACAATGACTAACAATAATAAGTCATATTTGTAAAGCAACTGTTTGCTTAATGCTATATTTTACTAATAACTAATTATTTTGTCTTTTTATTAAAAATCATGTCCAAAATAAAAGCAAGAAAGAGAGATCTGAGAAACATTTTTCAGAATTTTGTATGTGTTTTTATTAAATTTACATGTGTGGTTCCAAATAAAATGTTTTTTACAGTGTAAAAACATAAACATACAATACAGTATTTTTTTCAGTTTGCATACATCAGATACAAGCCTTATCATGGTAAATATAGCATAGCTTTAAAATATAAAAAAGACGTCTCAGTTTTTAGCTTCTTGTATACACAATTAAATCTTTGTTAAAGCTCAACCTATTCATATATTGTGAAAAAGTATTTGCCACCTTACAGATTTGTTCTCTATATGCTTAAGCGTCAAAGCAGGCCAAGACTTGTACACTATCACCTGTTGGTTTTATGTTAATTTTTTTGAAATGCTGTGTTAATTTTAGTGCCCTTTAAGTAACTTTGGTTAACGGGTCCTGGGAAAGTTCATGAAAATCTTTTATCCGTTTGTGAATAATGGTTGTTACTGTGGCTTGCTGGAGTCGCAAATCCTTACATATGACTTTGTAACCCTTTACAGACAGATGTCAGAGTCTGCTCTTGAGTTGCTTCTGGTAGAGGCTACTTTTTTAATCTTTTAGCTACATTCATATAGTCAGTAATATTCTATTAAAAATGTTTTCAATCTGCAGGTCACATCCTAAGACCTTGGTATGTGCATTTACAGTTCATTCACGGTTGAAAAATGTAGTTTCCTGTTTTCACACAGGGTTAGCTTGATTTTGATAGCTTTTTTTTCTTAATTAGTCAGATTGTAATATATATATTTTTTTCTTCAATAACCTTAAATCTGTGTGACAAAAAAGCAGGAACAGAAGAATTTAGTAGAAGTGCTTTTTTCTGACACTGTACATGTTAATTACCAATGGAATGCTATTCACTTTCTTATCTCTTCTAATACTTTTTTATTGCACACAAATTGAATCTGTGAATTGAATATTTGCATGTCTTCTTAAAAATGTGATGGTTTACAGTTCTCAGTGAGATCTTAAAGAGTACATTGAATCACAGTTTGACGTCAGAGTACTGAGTCTCATCCTCAGAGGTGCTGGAGTCTGTTGAGTCTGTCTGGCCAGAAGGTTTTGGAATAATGTCCACTTGGGTATAGTTGACCTCCTCTTCATCACTGGTCTCTGAGTCATCGTCAAAATTATATGGAACTTTGAATGGTGAATCCATGCTGATGTTCTCATAGTCCTCCAGTTTTTTCTGTGCTTGCTAAAGCAGAGACAAAAATATTTTAGAATTGAACAGTAGTTGGGTTTCATGGTCACCAGAAACAGAACTTTTTCACATACTTGTTCTGCATTGTAGTTATTTCACATGCAAAGAGATTGCTGACCTGTTTGTATGGATCTGGCTCAGACACTTGTGAATAGACAGACTCTACTTCTTCTTTTCTAAAAAAAAACAAAAAAAAGAAAAACACATCATTACAATTTTGTATACTTATATATTTACAAAAAATGAAAACTAAAAAATACTTTTGCTCACTTCTTTTTCTGAAAGTGTAGAGAAGCGTAGTTGAGAGAGTCATCTTCCATACATTTCTGCTGGCTTCCTCTAGGCCTTTGTGCAGATGGAGCCTGAACAGATGCAGACAGAAGGCAGCGGTGACTAGTGGAAACTGAATGAGATAATTCATACAGTAAAACAGAGGCAGTAAGTTGGTTCATTATTCTGTGCTGGACAGTAGTGAATAATTACTGTTTTTGTAAATATTATTGACCAGACAAGCAGCGAGGACACAGCTACAGCACACAAGTAGCTGCTTTACTGGCGACTTTACTGCTAAGTTCCTTCACACAGATTAAGTCTTATTTTAAAATAAAAGTAGGCTTCAAGAATCAAATAAACTCTTAACAATAGATTTGCTATCAATTGAAATCTTCTGTTCAGTTGTAAATTACATAAAATTACCCAAAAACGTTTCCCTTCTCTCATGTTTGTAGTTTAAATCTACATTTTCCGGATCTTTCCACTTTGAAGAGGTTACAGTCATTAGAAATGTGTGATCTTTCCACATAAAAAGAAGTTATTAATGCATATGTCTTGGAGCTAAAAATTAGATTTATTTGAAATTTAAATTTGAAATTAGCTTTACCTAGTTATTCACTGAAAATATTTTAGTTCTCTGCTAGAAGTTAACTTGACTCACTTGTTTTCCATGTGGCACATTGACTGTAGAATAAACAACGTTAACATGATGGGAAGTAGACCTGCAGAACAAGAATAAGGAGAAACAAAACAGATGTGGGCTGACTGTCTATTTTACTTGAAGACACTTGTTGTTCCATGCATTCTGTATCTGTGTGATTGTAAACAGATTCTTTTCTCAAAGAGGAGAAACAGCCGTGTCTCTCTGTAAAACACAATGTCTGTTGTTCTGTGTGGAGACAGCGTGAGGCTGCTCACTTACGTGACGTCTGGATGAGGCTGTTCATGCGGAGCCTTTGGACGGCAGTGTTGCTGTGGCAATAAGTCATCTCTGCTTCTAGAGGTATCTGTTAAGATATTCTCATTTCTTGCATTTCTCCTTTTAGGTCTTTTGCACAAGCTACAGAAACCCTGAAAAGACAATAGAAATGCAGGTTGAAGGGGGGTGTCTGTCACTACTTCTACATCTGACCACAAATAGATGCTTGTAACTATTGCTTTTTTTCAGTGAATATAAAGTATCTGGGGCAGGATGGTTTGAAGAGCTTTTAGCTTAAATGAAATATGGTAATTTTTGTGTCTGATGAACTGCAGTATTAAGCACAGGCAGATCCTGTGGCATCATCCATCCATCCATCCATCCATTTTCTGCACACCCTTGTCCCTTGTCCCTAGTTGGGAGGGGTGCTGGTGCCTATCTCCAGCAAATGTTTCGGGCAAGAGGCAGGGTACACCATGGACAGGTCACCAGTCTGTCGCAGGGCAACACAAAGATAGACAGGACAAGCTCCTGTGGCATCAATGAAGGCAATTACATCACTCGTAGTCCTGAAAACAATGTACACTTAATATACATTTGAGATATCTGCTGGGTGTTTATCATTTGGATTCTCTTTTAAAGATAAATAAGGGGGTCCTTTGGAAAAATAAAATACTAGCAGAACTTCCATAACAGCCTCTGTTAATGCATGCACACAAACATAGAATACAAGTGTTTCTGTATAGCTTAAAATATTTTAGCAGAAATATAGAAATACCTGAATTATCAGCAAAAGATTACAGCAGGACCATCTATTTGTTGTCCTTTGTCGATTTGCTTTATTCATCCTGTGCCTGAAAACAAAGTTAAATTAATATATTATTGCTACTTGTAGTATTTTTAATAAAAAAAACAAAACAAAACAAAAAAACACTTTTAAGTCTCTTTTTTTTTTTTTTTTACCTGTACAACAAAATTAGGCCTATGATGAGCAGGATCAAGCAAAGCCAGCCAACAACCTTGATAATCTTCATAAATGTGTCTGTGGTTGCAAGAGATGGAGCATTAGCCTCAAACAGATTTCAGATAACTGAAAATGATTTCCGTAGCTTTGTACTGTTTTAAAGAAAATAGCAATGAGCACAAAGGACTGTACCCTCCAAATTTTACTTACCATCAAACAGACTGACTGAGTCCGACTTGATCTGCCCCATCTCATTTTTGGCAGTGCAGTAGTACTCCCCTGCTTGATGGGAGTACACCGTTAAGTTCTGCTTGCCAGAAACACATGTGTTATCTGTCTTATTGTACCAGTTATAATTAGCAGGAGGATAGGAATAACTGCTGCAGCTAAGTGTCACAGAACGTCGTCCCCCTAGGTGCTGTTGCTCCTCTCCTTTAATGATTGTCGTCCATTTTGGTGCATCTAAGCAGCAAGATTTAAGAAGAAAACCACAGGGTTTTTTTTAGCATAACAAAATGAATAAATGGAGCTAAAAGGATGAAGGAGGGATAAAATCAAGGAGCAATTGTCCATCATGTTTCATCTCCCTTTTGCATTAAAATATACACTTGTATTTTGTTTCAGACTCACACTTTATATTAATCTTCACTTGTGATTTCCCACTTCCAATGACATTTTGGACTTCACAGATGTAAAGCCCACTGTCAGAGGGCTTAGACGAATGTACAGTGAAGGTCCTCTCGGTGCTTACAATAATGTCATTTTTATTGTTATTCCTTCTTATCCACTTTAACTGAGTTATCAGTGGATTGGAATCCGCAGTGCAGGTTAATGAGAACGACTCATTTTCTTTCACATTTTCTCCAGGTTTAGGTTCTACTCTCACATCTTTGGGAGCATCTGAATGTGGGTCAGAAACGGAAAAATTGAGAGGGTCAAGTATACTTAGATCTTTAGATATGAGAACACAAATCTCTCTTTTAAAAACTACAACCTCAGAAACATTTTGCAACACAGCTTGGAAATTTGTATTTTCTTGTGTTTCAAAAAGACAAGAAAGAGTAATAATAATGTTATTATCCATTTTCATTGTGTTAGGCAGAAGGATATGGTTTAATAGTGCATACAGTTCTTACTCGGTTTTTGCATTTTAAGTCAAAAAGTTAGATAAAATGTCTTCAGATAACAAAATCCCCCTAAAGAAACGTGGTTGTTTCTTGTAAGTCTCTGCCTTATAATCCAAGATGCTGCATGATTAAATCAAGCACTAACTGCAGGAACAAAGTCATCACAGACATCTGCTACACTGATTTATCAATATATACTTCATAACATTTCTCATTTAAGTAGTTCTGTATGGACCAAACATCATTGGGCTCAGACAACTTGACCATCTACCTTGTATGTGATTAATTTCAAAATTTCTCTTGATTACCACCACATGTACAACCAGTGATACTTGTAATACAGTTTGAGCCTGTGGGTTCTTGAACAATTAAATGCATACACGTGAAAGTAGGAAAAAAAAGCAACTTTCTCTCGCCAGAGATTCAGGAAATGCTTCTAAAGTAAACTAAAAGGCTTTGATATTCAGAATAGTGTTAATAACAACGTGACTCACATTCAACCTTCAGTTTCCTCTGGTTGCTGCTGTTGCTTCCTTCGCTGTTTGATGCAATGCAGGTGTACAACCCTGCGTGGGTTGAAGCTGCATTAAATGTGTGGGTGAAAGAGTTTTGTTCATTAGCAGGCTGAGAAAAAAAACGTTCTGAGGATGAAAGGTCTGGTGTTAAAAATTTTCGCAACTCAAATGTTGACAAAGGGAAGCTTTCAGCATTACAGGTGATTGTTACAGACTGGCCTTCTTTAACTTTAGAAACCATAGACAGAGCGATGTTGGTGGGAGGAACTGTGGAGAAAAAACAACAGAAAGATGATCCTGTATTGTGGTCTGTATTAAGATGGATGTGACCCAATTTCACAAATCAACACAATTACTTACAAAGTACTTGAATGCACTTGGGCTGACTGGATTTCCCTCTGCCAACTGTGTTGCTTGCATTGCATATGTAACAGCCTTCGTCTGTCCTTTGAACTCTCTTTAAAGTTAGATTCTTTTTAATAGTCAGTGGTGTCCAGTTGGTGGGGTCGGACTGTTTATAACGGTACCAGGAGAACCAGGGCTCTGGGTTTGCTTTGGTATCACAGGTAAATGTAAGGAAGCTGTTCACTTTCACTTTATCCGTGGCACTGGTAGAAACCTTGGTTTGTGGCTTGACTTAAAAAAATACACAAAAAAGGCAGATTTTCAGATGTTTAAATAGAGTTTCACAGAACATACTAGTGTACAATTGAAAGAGTAAAACTCACATTGAACGTTAAGCTGAGAAGAGTTTGATTCTCCTGAACCAATACTGTTTTTGGCTTTACATTGGTAAGTGCCGCTGTCTTCTGGTTTGATGCTGGACAAAAAATATTCCTTCCCATCTTGAACATATTGTCTATCTTTAAACCAAATAAACCCACTTGGTTGTGGATTGCTTCTAATTACATAACAAACAAGTTTAATCGTATCCCCTTCTTTTATGTTGGTGTAGTCTTTTCTGGCCGGATATATTATTTGGATATGAACTGAAGGTGGATCTACAGAGAAAATAGATATTAATGTGTTTTATTTCCTTTACAGCCACTCCTTACCCAGCCCCAATAAATGTCAAATTTGCAAAAAATATATGAATATTTACTTTCTTATACAATATTTTCTTTAAAAATATAATTGTAAAATGTTTACTAGAGTTAATATACAAGCTACAATTTTATTCACCATACATAAAAATCCATGAAAAAAATTAATGATTTATATAAATCAAAAAAATACTCACAGAGCACAGTAATTTGTAATTTGTTAGACTGATTCGTCCCATGGTTGTTCTGAGCTTGGCAGAAGTAAGATCCACTAGCTGATTCTTTAATTGATGTAAAATGAAGTTGATCTTCTTGAATCTGTTTGCCTTTTTTAATGAGATTAGCTGATTCAAAATGAAGCTGACTGTCATTTTTAAACCAAGAGAAAGTGACATTGGGTCTTCCATTAGCAGAGCATGTGAGAGTCACAGTGTCTCCTTCCTTTATGGCTTTCTGGCTCATCTGAGCAAGTACTTTGTTCGGGGAATCTGTTTCAACCAAGACATGGCAAGAAGAAAAATCAGTCTACACAAAGCTAATGTTTATAGCTCACACAAATGGTAAATAGAAAGCTGACTCTGAAAACTTTAAAGTTACTAGAAAAGTCAGCAAGTACCTATGCATGTAGTAAATCAAGTAGATAAACACAACTTGTTCAAGCTAAATAGAAAAACAGTGTACCTCCACATGATGGCATGATTTATTTGGTACAAACTGTTTATTTAAAAAAAACATCAAGTCTCTCGAGCACAATGAGTTGTGACTTGAAAGGAGTTATTTGGACTTCTTGAAATACATACAGTTGAAGAGGTTTCTTAAATCAGCAATCATTCAACAAAGCCAAAAAATTCACAACAAGAACATATTTCAGAGACTTACATTCTACAGTCAGGGTTACATTCCGGATCAAATATTTGTCCTTGTTTTCTGATGTTTGGCATGAAAACACTCTCCCATCATCCTCCCAGCTGGCAGTAAAGTTAAGGTTGGTGCTTTTGGTTGTTTCATTTTTATTCGCAATCTTGTGAGAACTTAACAATTTTGGTGAAGGCCGCTGCTCCAGAGTGTTAATTTGAAGGTCAGAATTACATGAAATGGATGTAGAGCATGTGAGTGTCACGTTATTATTTGTCATCACAGCTGGTGGTTGGCTAAAATTGATAAGGCATGGGTTTTCTGGAAATGAACACATCCATTTATTAATAAACAGTTGAAGATAAATTGTGGCTAATAAAAATAATATTTAAGACATGATTTTTATGACATGTACTCATGAATTCATTAAAATCAGTTGATGTTCCTCTGTGGGTTTTTATCAAAACTGTCACAGAATCGTGTTGGCCGATTTAAAGCTTCAGATATGTTGATTTATCCATATCTTTGTAGAAATGATCTCTACACTCATCAACAATTTCTATTTTCTTTCAAAAGTTAAAATAATGTTTTTTATTCAGTTCACTAATTTGGTCAATTTGATCACAATACCACAATAGGATTTTCTCTGTACATCCTGAAAATGTTTTTTTTTTTTTCCTTAAACTTACCCTGGACAGTTAGATTGAAATGTTTTGTACTCCATTTGTGGTCTCCCCAAACATATCTGAACATATATTGTCCACTGTCTGTTTTCTTCAAATCGCAGATCAATATATTGCACACTTCTGATGAATACCTCTTCCCACTTGTCTGTGGGCTGAGATACCTGACTCTGTTTTTAAACTCTGGACTGACGGGACGTTCTGCTTCATTCGAGCTGAAAATGTTGGTCCCAACAAAACCTGTGGCCTCTGTCCATTTTGCATCCTTCATCCAGAACCAGAAAGCATCTGTATTTATGGAAACATGATTGGCTGAGCTACATTTGATTTCAATGCAGGAACCCTCCGTAGCAGTTTGCGCAGCTCTCATCAAATTGAATTCAATTATTTGGCAATGATGAAAATCTGCTATGGAGAGAAAAAAAATGAAAAAACAAGTAAGGAACATAAATTCATAAGCAAAACTATATGGTCAGTATATAATTGCAATGTGTAATAAAAAAATGTAAAAAAAAGTGTACGTACAATTTATCAGGGTCACAAATATCACCCACTTTACAAAAAGAGTGTTCATTGTCATGCTTCACCGAGTGTCTTTCTTTCTTCCGTATTATGTTTACTTTCTAGGTCCAAGGGGATTGTGATCTTGATGTTAGAAACATTCTAAAGCATTATGAAGAAATACATATTATTTAGAAAAATACAACAGCTAAGGTGTTCATTTTAAATGAAGGCTAAAAAACGGTTCAAAATCATTACCTTCTGATGCGTGTAGTTGTTGTAATTATATAAATGCAACTAAAGTTTATTTTGTCCTATGACAGAGGTGGATTCATTTTTGTAAAATAACTGTGCTGCTTGCATCTTCTTCATTTTCATAAATTTGAAGCAGAATCATAACACGTCAACATGAATATTAAGAGAATGTCTCTACGTATACTTTGTTTTATATAAACGCAAAGGAAAATCTTTAGAATTGAAGTAGAAAACTGAACACATCTGTCAAAATGTCTAAATGTGAAGTACAGTTAAAAAGGCTCTTAAAGCGTCTGTGAAATTTTTTATTTTTTTCTTCAGGTAAAAGCTGATTTCAAATTAAAAATATTTTAAAACCTCCATCAAAATGTTTGAGAAAAAATACAAACTTTTTCTACATACAGACTTTGCAACTAAGCACAAGAGATTATTTAAACTTGATTGAAAAGGGAACTAAGTAAAAGAATGTTTAGACAAAAGGAAAAGAAATGTTTGTTCCTACCTCAGATGGGCTACTTTATCAGCATGCAGAACACTCTTCTTCGTGAAATAAAAATGTTCTTAAAAAAGGAAGTTTTCACAGTTCGCATGAATTCTTAAAGAATTTGCATCCAAAATCACACAAGCAGGAGAGCAAAGATACTTCATAGCACGTTTGAACAAAACTGTTTCTTTTTTTTTTCAGTTTTCCTGCTCTGGTGCACACGCAGTTAAATTTCCTCCCACTTCCTCTGCTTGTTTGATACTGAAACATTGATCAAAGTATCTACAATGATATCTACAAAGCAATATGTGTGTTTATTCTATTAAAGACCTATAGAAGTCTTTAATAGAATTTGAATTGATCTTGCACACAAGTCAAAATGCGTATTTGAAATTAAAAATTATACATACTAACACAATGTTTTTTCTTTATGGTGCCATTTTAATAATGCTAGCATCAGTCACACTATGTGTCAGAAAAAAAAAAAAAATAACACTGGTTAACTTAATTGCTTCATCTAACTTAACCAGCTGAACTTATTTGAACCAATTAAGTTCAAATAGTTAAGTTCAATCAAATGAACTTAATTCAACTGGTTATGAAGTTCTGCCTAATTACAAAGAGACACATGGAGTAAGTATTGAATGCATGATGAAAAACTCTGCAAAATAGCACAGAAAGTTAAACGGCAGACATAAAGCAGCATTTACACAGCAATCTTGCTTCCTTATGACTGTTAATTTTGGTTTGGTTTAGCTGCAGGTAATAAAAATACTGTTCATGTGGCTCATACCCACTGACACACTGGATACAGATATATTTTTAAATGTCGGAATTTTTCTGTGAACCTCATCAGGGCCATAAGAACAGTTTCAATTTCAATGAAACAATCCTGTTATGGAAGATGACAAAAAATAAGCAAATACATATAAAAATAAGAAGAGTTTCCCATGTGCCACAGCTCACTGCCAGGGCTTCAGAAACTTGCAGTAAAGGTTTTTTTATAAAAGCATTTAATTATACATAATTGTAAATGCCTCTCTGCAAACTCAATGTGTAAGACTTCACTGCTGAACAAAGAAAAAGAATGCTGAAGCTTTTTATTGTTTGCTATTAGACCAGGCAAAGAAATGCTAGGAAAAGTTAATCAGTTGAGAGTATAAATATGATTAAACTGAATTCTGGATATCACTGCACACAGCATGCCACAGAGGGCTCCTAAAGCCCCATACCAACATTAAAGTCTGTAAGTGAGAACATCATGCTGTGTGACAGAACAATACGAATCTGAAGATGAAACAAGGACAGATCTTTCAGCAAGACAAACATGGAGCTTGAGGAACTCTTTATTGGTGCCATAAAAGTAAATAAAAGCTGTTAGAATCATTCAACTGGAATCAAAGAAGAAAACTCAGACCACCTTAAAAGCTCAAAAGTTCAATCGTAATTAGTTTTGACACATGGGAGATATTCTGATGCTGTCTTTACAAAAAAGCTATTCTGTTATGTACTACATTAATTTCAGAACACCTATTCAATATTTATAGCCTGTGCTATTTCAGTTTGACATAATTCATGGTATAATTTATTTGGATTTACAGTATTTATATGTTTGGATTATGTCGGTAACATCTGATGTGAATTTAATGACATATACTTATTACAAACAACAGTGAAGTGTTCAATACCTATCTGTTGATCCATAAATTCAAACCTTAAACAGAAAAGTGATATTACTTTGTGTAGAAACAGGAATAGACATACACAGTTTTTATTTCCCTCCTCCCAAAGCATCTGCCACTATCTTCTCAGCATCAGCAGCCATTTCATCAATAGCACCATTTAAAGCTTGCAACATCGCAGTGAAGGAGCGGCTGGCTGAACGAGCATGTCGAGGCAAAGCCATTTCCACTAACTTTGACGAAACTGTAGCCAAGTCCTTCTCAGCTGCTGCAAGCCTTTTTTTAACTTCCACCTTAGTGACCTCCACTGACAACACACAAGTTCTCAGCTCTTTAAGTCTTGCTGGCTCCAGGTGCCGCTGCCGAGCCAGTCGCTCAACCGATTCATCATCCACGCACAGAGATAACTGGGCTTTTGTCAAAATCCGGACAGCAATGCTTGAGTCCACCATGGATGCCACAAGGGGAACAGGAATGGCTGACATCCCGCCGGATAGGGAGGCAGCTGCCCATATGAGTGCTTTAAATGCCTCCTTTTTCTGGGTGACCATTTTTAATGTGAGTGTTGGTAAAGCCAGCAGAAGGGCATGAGCTCGGATCTCAGGAAGGTCTGTGGCCATGTATGCCAGGAGGTCAGGAAAGTCAAATTTCTCAAGATTGGAAGGTTTAACCAGGTAAACTTTAGGTTGTTTCACGCCCTGTGATTTGAGTACTTCCAGACTGGCTTTCTTCTTTTCTTCCAGGCTCTTATCTGTGTCTTTTACAGAAGTTAAGAGAAGAAAGTATACTGTTTGTCTCTGCAGAGAAAGGGCCTCCAAAAAGACATCCACACTGTTGGGTTGTATTATTTGTGTGAATGTCATAAAAACAGCATTATAACGAAGGAACTTATATCTGGTCATATATCCCTCTGGTTCGAATGGGGATGTGGCTGGGACAGGTGGTAAGTCCCAAAGTCGGAAGTCAGGGTGTTTCGGATGTGGGTAGCCATCTACTTCCTCTGGCTCAACAGGAGATTGAGAAGGAGCTGAACCGTCATCTTCAGGCCCAAGGCCACGAAGGGAGTTTATGAAGGAGACTTTTTCTTCTCCACGATCCCCCACGACAGCTAGATTTATCCTACTGATGAGAAGATCTTCCAAAGCCTCCTTTACATCAGATAACTTGTTGCTCTCCATTGATTCTTTGAGAGTTTCAATCAGGTTTAGGCCTTTGAAGACATCCGCCATTTCTGTGTGAGAATGAGGATGGATATTACATTAAGGTAATTGACATTACTTAGATCAGAACGTCTCGCATAGATATTTAAGATAATAAAATAATAAAATTTAAGATAATAGTTCTGTGTACCCTTTTACATGAGCCTTCATGAACCACTCTTGATGAGAAGTAAAGGTATCTTTCCACATTGCATAGCTCAGATGATGATTTATGAGGTAAATGAAACAGATCTCCAAAGCTCAGATACTGAACGGTAGAAGAGGTGTTTGACCATAGGACCGTGTGTCACCTTCAGCGACGTTTCAATTTTTGCAAATTGGACTGATCTTGTGTTTATTGCAATTTAAAGCTAACAAGTGAAATATGCTAATTCTCTTAAAAAATACACGCCATTGTTGAGAAACAATGAGTGGACATATTAAACTGTAACAATCTGCCACCTTCAGCCGACATTTCATTTATTGCAAATTGGACGTCAGCGTGCAGACTGTGTTTGATGCAGTGTCACTACATTTTGCAATTTACAGTTATATGTTTTTGGTTAATTAATGTTCAACTTCAAGGCAATAAGATGCTTCTGGATAAGCAACTCATTACGTTTTATAATTAGGACCTTAAGAACAACAGTTTTTAGGCCTCTACTAGGCAGGCCTCTACTACAAGATGCAGTTGTCCCCTGCTTCTCCCCATGGAAATCAGTTCCTGGCCAGAAGGGACTGAGAGTTAAGCAAGCGGTTCCACATTATCCTGTAGCATAAACCCTCTGAATACAATGAAATCATAAAGTTGATTTTAAAGATTTTGCAAAGTTTGCAAATTCTTAATCCTCTTGACCTTCAACATGTTGCTGTTCATTCATAGAAATGGTTTGAGCCTCATAAAACCTGTGTGACAAACAGCCTGCACAATAAAACATTGAAAATGAAACTATCTAATTTTATGTCTTAAAAATTTCACACACTTACCTAACTATTGAAAGCAGCAACGGCTCCCTGGATTTAATTAACAATCGGTGCTGATTCCTTCTGCAGGACTGCAGCACCTGACTGATCTATTTAAAGTGTTCGTCCAGCTAGTGGAACGTTCTAATCCTACTGGCTCAGCCTTAATCCTATATCAGGTAAATCCAATACACGCATACTGTGAATGCTCATAATACTTACCTGAAGCTACATCCCCATCTAAAAAAGTATGCCCCATTAACTTTTTTTTTTTTTTTTTAATTTTGAAGGAGGGCAGAAATATTGGAAAATGTTATGCATGGGAGGTGACCAGTCTTTTGGGCCCTGGGATTATCCAGATTCAATTTTTTTATTGTGTCCTTCCTGCAAATTTACATTGTTTTTTAATATAAGTATATCCTTTACTGTATGCTCTATTACCTCTGAGGCATCTTTAGGGGCTTTTCATCATGTCTTCTGTTTCTGACACATCTTGTTCCAAGATGCTGTCTGCTTCTTCACTAATGAATGCTCTCCTCACCATGTCAGTTTATGTATGAGGCTATGCATAGGTAGGCTTGCAGTTGTGGAGTACTCTTTCCATTGTTAGCTGATGGATGAGCAGTTCTTCTTAAGGAGCTCAGAGTTTGGGATGTTTTTCACTCTAATCGAGCTTTATGTTTCGCCACGTTATTTTTGGCCTATTTGGCATCTTAGTTGGTCTTCATAATGCTGCTTGCTCGCTGAAGCTCTCTGATAAGCCTCTGAGGCCAAAGAACAGGTCAATTTATATCGAGATTAAGTCACACAAGTAATATTTGTGTTTACAAATTAATTGGATTTTGGAGAAATTGTTTGCCCTGAATTTATAGTAGGGGTGAAAGAATTAGAAGACACTAACTAGTTTTCAGACATTTTATTTGTGTCATTTCTTTCCACGTCACAAGTAAATTTCATACGTCTTGCTTGTCTATTATTAAATAAAATAAACGAAGCTTGCAAATTTTACATTACTATGTACAATAACATTTATGTAAAGCACTCTATATGCATGAATTAACTGATGAAATGTGATTTATTGTGCAAACAAAGGTATTTTCTCAGCAGGTTGCAGATACTACAAATTTTCACTGGTAAGCACAAATTTAAGGAAACATATTTATTTACAAAATTACCAGTATATCTATTAACCACGTTTCTTTCACAGTAAATAAGGCCCTTATACCGTTAGGATAAGTATTGGTTTCATTGTATCACAGTCACTCAATTGTAATGAATTGTAGCTACACTACTCTGCACATAGAAGCTGCAAGAATGTGTTGACTCCCAATCGAAGCAACAGTGTACTCATATAGCTGGTGGAAAAAGGTAAAACATAAAGCACTTAAAAAGTATTTTCTTTGTACAAAATATTACTGCTGGGTTAGCAGCTGGTGGAAAAAGGTAAAACATAAAGCACTTAAAAAGTATTTTCTTTGTACAAAATATTACTGCTGGGTTATCCTCCAACAAAATTTAAATGCCTGCTGCAATGTTTAAACCTGAGCAATTATTAGCCATCTTTTTGCTTAGCTGAGACAAATTTAAAAAAAAGCACACAACAAAAACCTTTTTCAGTCTTACAATAAAGAGGAACAATGTTATGGGGACATGCACCGCTGTTCAAAAATCTTTTAACTAACTCAGCCCAGTTTCACTTTGTTCCTTAAGAGGAACTCCACATGCAAAACACATCTGACACCTGCCTGCTTTACCAGAAGCCACTTTGCCATCTGTCAGCACAGTGGTTTCTTGCTAACTTAAACATCCATAAGTTTGGATTGTGATATTTTTTATCTTTTTCTTTCTAGAATTTTTGGTTTATGTTCAAGACAGTTGACTTATAAATACAGTCAACTCCAGTGATGTTTTCATCTTCAATCTGTTAAAGTTAATGATTCTTACATTTGAGCCTTCAGTTTTGTCACATTAGAATACACTGCTACAGTCTCGCTCTCTGCAGCCTCAGGCACGCAGAGTTTCATCTCCTCCTCTTCGTCTTGCTCTTCTCCCTCTTCCATCTTGCTTTCTTTTCTTGGCTTAATCTTAGCATACTCTGTGACTTCTCTCTTTGGTTTCTGCTCTGAAGGGCTTGCATCATCTTGTTTGATCAACAAATGAATATCAGAATATTCTATATTTGATGTTCCAGCTTCTGGGCTATTGGATCCTCCAGCTGTCCCTCTGACCAGAATGGGCTCATAATCCTCTGTGTGACCATCATTTGTCTATGTAAAGCATAAAACGAATTTAAGCTGAAGATGCAACATTTTAAGCAATATTAAAAGAGCTGACATAACTCAAGGCCTTTAATACTTTCTGATCATAACCACTAGATGTCACTAAACTCACAGTGATGGAGTTGCCTAATAATGTGAATTACCTCTTGAGTCATTACCATCTCTAGAGTCTCAGATGTACTTCTATGAGACTTGTGCTTTTTCCTACAAAAAAAGAAATAAACAGCAATAGTTATTACAATACAATTGGCATGGAACTTAAAATCATATCTATGATTAAGAAATATTTAGTTTTCTTGTTTTAATTTAGTTCTATCCTGTTCAATTAATTTAATAAAAGACTTCACCAATGAGCATTACAATGATCTACAAATCTTTCTAGTAGAACACTTAAAAAATAAGTAGGCGATCTCGTTCAGTGACGCATTCTTACATTTGGTTAAGCAAAAATCTCTGAGGAGTAAATTAAAAGTTTACCTGCAGCACAGCAACAACAAGGAGAAAATAAATGCTGAAACTAACACCCCTATCAAAAAGGGAATTATTATACCCTTCTGTGTGAAAGTCCATAGATAGTTTGTGATGAGTCCTGCAACAAGAAATAAATTACTACAACATAACCATCTATGTGGATGGATTTAAAGATTTGCACATTTTTAGGAAGTCCACTAACCTTCATCTTCCACCTTATTTATAGAAAGATTTCTGCTTTTTTGCCCGTTTATATTACTGCTGATACAAACAGCAGAAACATTGGAGACGCCTTTTATGTTTATGGAGACGGTGCTTGTGACCGTGTGGTTTGACACAACAGTGTTGATGGAGTAGTTAACATGATTCTCCAACGGTTCCCATGTAATTGTGGGTGAAGGAAAACCTTGACTGATGCACACACAGGTCAGGACATCCTGCTGAGATTTACACCCAGATTTATCTAGGATCTGAGGTAGCACTGCAGGGAGACAGAATCATGGTTAAAAAAAAAACAACAAAAACAATCATGCTGCATAAGATGAAAATTAGTATTGGATAAAATTAATTGAAGTTTAATAGTTTCACACATTTAATTTTAATATGTTAAAGTTATCAAAAGGAAGTTAAGTGGGATAAATTGCATTAAACAGTACACTAAGTTTTCCCTATATGTTATGTAAATGTTTTTTGTTGGGTTTTTTTTATGTTTGGAGGAGGTAAGATTTTCTTTATATTCTAACATAGGTTTTCAAAATCTTGTTTTTCAGTTGTTTTTTTTTAATAGATTTGATTGTTTTTAATCCTTTAAATCATATAAAACTGATTCCCTTATTATTGACTGCTTTGTACATCTGAAATGAAGGGTGAGTGGCTGTCTCACATCTTTTACGTTTTATGAAGTTTTTGCAGACTGGACATGTGGCAGAAATTTAAGATGTGAGAAGTTTCAACGTTCTTCTAGGTGAAACCCATAATTAACAAAAATCAAATTCATAGATCTGTCAAATGAAGATCATGTTTTATTTTAACTTGGCAAGCTTTTAAAAGATTAAACCAGAAACAAATGGAATTAGAGGAAAAATTGCTATATTCTCACATTTCACTTTGATGTGAACTTCTTCGGTAATGTTGTTGTTCAGATATTCTGATGTGCAAATGTACAATCCACTGTCTTCAGCTGTCGTGTTAAAAATAAGAAGTGTTGCTGTCCCAGTGTCATTTTTCAACACTGTGTTCGATCTAGATTTGGTCCAGGTGATTAAAGAAAGAGGCCAACTATCGACGCCGCAGGTCAGATTCAGAACATGGCCTTCTGTAACAACAATGTCTCCAGTTATTTTAGGCTTCCTCCTATCTGTAAAATGAGATTTTGTAAAATTTATAAAAAATTAAGATTAAATTTTCAGAGAATGCAAAGTTTAGTTTGAATATGTGGACGATGTTATTTAACATATATTAAATATATATATAGTCAAACTTCACCATTAGGTACTTACATGTAACAGTAACATTTATGGCTTGGATTTGTGAGGTCAGAAATTTTGTAGTACAGAAATACTGTCCAGAGTTGCTTGTTGTCACATTTTGAATGATGAGGGAGGATGTTCCGACTTTAATTCCGGTTTCATTGGTCAGGGTTTTGTTCATGCCGAGTTTTGTCCAAGTGATCAGAAGAGGGTGGATGCTCTCAACACTGCAGGTCAGATTCAGAGCACTTTCCTCTCTAACAGTTGGTTCTCCCGTGATCTTCATTTCCCATATATCTTTAAAAACAAAGTGGTCTCAGGTGAAATTTTAAAATTTCTTTAAAAAACACCCTCTGAAAAGAGGTTTAGTGTTTGGTTTTTTTTATCCAAGAAAACAATGGAAACTTACTTTTCACTAATACATCCACCTTCTCTGTTAGGGTGTTGTTCAGATGATTTGCTGTACATAAATACTCCCCAGAATACTCAGTTGTTACTTTAGGAACTACTAGAGTGGATCTGCTGATGTCTGACTGAGTTTCATTAATCAGAGGTTTGTCTCTGCCACGTTTAGTCCACATTATTGTAGATGAAGGGAAGATGCTTCCAGTGCAGGTCAGGTTGAGAGTGTCGCCCTCTTTCAACATTGTTTCTCCAGTTATTTTAAGTTTCTTTTCATCTTTAAAACAAAATTTAAAGAAGTTCAAAATAACCAAACAACAGCATTGTGTTTTGTAAAAACCACAATGCTGAGATAGTCACAAGTAATTTTTCTAAATCCAAGTTAATGTCTGAAGTATCTAATGAATGAAATTAACATTGTCCCTCATGTTAATCCAGTCTAAAACTATAACACTGCCTTTCTGTAGTTTGTGGATTAAAATTATGTTCTGGTTTAGGCCTAAACAATAGCAACATTCATAATGTTTCACTTAAAAAATGTGTATGTGTATATATATATATATATATATATATATATATATATATATATATATATAAAGGTGCTATGTACTTACTTATCACAGTGATGTTAATGTCTTGCTTCAAGGTTACGTTCAGATGGTTTGCATAACAAAAATACTGCCCAGAATGCTTTTCAGTGACATTATGAATCACAAGAGTTGATGTTCCATATTTGGTTTCATTGTTTAGAGTTTTGTTGATGCCATATTTAGACCATGTGATGACTGATAGAGGAAAACTGTCGACAGTGCAGGTCAGATTGAGACCTTCATCTTGTTTAATTGTAGATTTGCCACTGATTGTTGGTGTCTTTACATCTTCAAAATACAAGGCAGAAAAGTTAAGAAACAACCACTTCAGAAGAAAACATTTAATAATGTGTAAACTCACATTGGACTGCTACGTCCACCGTCAGATTCCTGTTCTGGTGCTGTGCTGTACAAATGTACTGACCAGAATCCTTTCCTGTCACATTGCTCATGAAGAGGGTGGCTGTTCCAGTGCCATTGGTCATGCTTATGTTGGAGCCAAGTTTGGTCCAGATGAGGAGAGTTTGAGGAAAACCATCAAAGCGGCAGGTCAGATTCAGAGTGTCACCATTCTTAATGATTTTCTCACCGCTGATTTCTAATTTCTTCACATCTGAGACAAGATATCAAGAGAATTATTGAACAATTTTAAACAGAATAAAAACTTTTACAAAATTCAGTCTGGAATTAGATCTTATGTATAAGTCACTTTTTAAGAAGTCAAATGCAAGAAAAAGAGCTTTTTAGGAAAAATACTAACCTAAATAGAATATTTTATTAGAATAAAACGTATAAAAGACCAGGAAATTATTAGAGACAAGCTTAAACAAAATAACATTGAAATCATAAGGTATGAAATAAAGACAATGTATAACTGTATAAATTTCAACAAATAAATCTAGAATTTACACAAATAAATGAAGTTGGAAAGAACTTAAAAAAAAGTTTCAGGCATGTACAATAAATCTAAAATACTGAGGAAAAATTTATAAAAAATAATAAATTTAAAATCCATTACTACCAAATAAAAATACAATTTAAAACAAAGCTAAACATAAAATATAAATTAAACACAAAATGCAGAATAAACTCCTAAATTCAAATAAAAATAATTTTAAATTTGCTGCAAAACATTAAAAAAAAATGTCTTTTTCTTCTGTATGCTTACTTATGACAGTAATAATAACCACAACCCCTTTAGTCAAGTTGTTCAGATGTTTTGTCATTAATATATCAACTATTGTGTCAAAAGAAAAATAAGTTGTTTTCCTCCTACTGGCAGACAGAGTGACTGCATGAATTAAGTCAAATGAACATGCCCATCTGAAAAATAGATCAGAGAAATCCTCATAGAAAAAAGTTTTAGCTGAGCTTCAGAAACAGTGAAAAGGAAAGTAAAATTAAGAGGCGTGTTTTACTCACAGGTTACATTGAGAACTTTTGTCACATTCGCTATTAAGTTATTGGGGCAGGTGATCTGACAGGTGACTGCAGAGCCATGATGTTTGGATGAAGGCTTAAATGTCACTATTGAGTTTTGTTTTTGAGATTCTGTCACATTATTTATGTTAAAGGAATTGTTCTCTATGGACTTGGTCCATATCCATTCAAAAGCAGGAGTTTTGCCGTTAGAGCAGAGGTCAGCGGTGCAAGTCAGAGTGGTTTCTTGTCCTTCTGTCAGCAGTGGAATCATCAGTGTGGGCTTTCCATTCATTCCTAAATGAAACATAGAACACTATTCTTTGGAAAAGGGATACTGTAAATGAGGAATCAGAGAGCAAGAACTAATGTAGTCATTTATGTTGTTGAATAATGCAAATATGAAGTAAATAGATTTTCTGATGTTATTTAAACTTCTTTGTTAATGTAGTTGCTTCTCTTGTGTTGTCACTCAAATGTTCCTAGAGTATTTGTTGTGCTTTCTGTAGTCATGGAGGCAAAACACTAACACTTTCCCTCCACTTTGTAAATGTCCAATTGCTTCTCACAACACACACACACACAAATGCTTTTACTCTGATGGCACCATGCAATGAATAGTTACATGAGTTATTCGGTCACTTCTGAATGGTGCCCAACATAACGGGGTCACAGTCCCATTTCTACCCCCTAAGTTTTCCCATATTCACTACTGGAGACTGGTAGTGTCTTTTTAAACGCTCTGACAACAGAGGATTACTAACCATTAAAGTGTTACGCAAAGAATTGTTAAAAAGAAAGAAAGAAAGCTTAAAAAAACACTAAAAAAACACTGTTGTTAAAGGGAGAAACAACAGTGCAAAAATAAAATGGCTTTTAAAACATAACAAAAATATATAATATTACCAAAAGGATAGTATCACACCTCCACAACATTAGTTTCAGCTGTTCTAATCACCTCCATGGTCAAAGGTGTAATCAAACACCTGGACATCCAGACTGCTTCTACCA
Organism: Poeciliopsis paucimaculata; assembly: GCA_903067055.1. Classification (NCBI taxonomy): domain Eukaryota; kingdom Metazoa; phylum Chordata; class Actinopteri; order Cyprinodontiformes; family Poeciliidae; genus Poeciliopsis; species Poeciliopsis paucimaculata. The sequence goes on from CAEGAD010072566.1 coordinate 52,250, forward strand.
ACATTATGGAGCAAAACCGTGTATGTTAAGATTTGGATGTTACTCAACTTCATCTGACATCTGATGAGCAAACACTTTTGATAGTGCAGTGTATTTGTTTGAAATAGAAATGCAGAAAAGCGACACCCACATACACGTTTAGTCATGTCAGATTAATAGTTTTAGTTAAAATGAGCAAATCTTTCTAAAAATTGCCCTGCAGTTTCATGTTGTTTAATGGTGAATGGAAACTGGACAAGAGAGACCAGAGTATTCAAAAAGGCGTTGTGGATTTAATGAGTTAGGTTTATTTACTTTCAGTAAAAGATAGTTATTTTAAGATATGCTTTATACCTGAGCTGGAACTGATGAAGAGTAAAATTAGCCAGTTGAGAATAAACATCTCGATTTAGTCCAGTCACTCTCTGGGTGAAGACGTTTTTTTCTTGCATATACAAAGATGATAAAACTGAATCAGGAACAGCCGCACCTGTCAACACAGATGTTCATACAGGATGTTCACGTAATTCACACAGAGCTTCAGAAATTTGAATGCACCAGTCCCTCAGGAATTAATTCAATCATCCAAAAACTCCCCTGTAACAGTTCCAAATTTCACATCTATGAGCATTATTCATTCCCAATGAAATAATTTCTATTTTACCCAGCACATGATGGCTAACATTTTAAAAATGTCAACAAATATTTAATTAACTTGATCTAGAAAGACATTATAAACATATTGTTTTTTACCTGCAGGCCATTTTCTTCTGCATTTCGCTCTCTGGTTATTTTTAATGTGTGACTCTTTCTTTACTTCCCCTGCTTCTTCCTTCTTTTGGTATGCACCCTTGTTGCCTAATCTCGCCTTCCTTCTCACCAACTACCCAGACATACAGAAACACACTTAACTTTAGCATTTTTCCTTTTATGCATCTGACTTCAAGCATTTATTACAAGAAGAATAGCAAAGTCTTTTATTGTAGTTTATAGAAAAAGGAAGTTCAGGGCACTTACACGAATACATACGCATATAAATAAACAAAAAGGAAACTAGTCATCTTGAGGTACCAACAGTGTAGTACTCTTTCTCAGTTCCTTCAACATAGATTTTAAAAAAATTTCATAGCACTAAGTACTATAAATGAGTTTTTTTTGTTTGTTTTTTTCCAGCAGTAAAAAACAACTGTTACTCAATGAATGAAAACATTACATGGAAATTAAAATCCAGTTTTCATCTTGAGGAAGCACCTTTTAGGTTTCATATGGTGCAATACCTACAACAGAGTGACAGCGAAGTCACTCTGTTGAATATTTCTGTACTTTCCCAAAGGACTTCGCTGTATTTGTCCATATCTTTCTATATTGCACATTCTACCCAGGAGTGACACTTTCCTATAATTGGAGTTGCATATCTATTTTACATGCCAAAAAAGGAAGTAGGTTTTGATGAAGAAAATTGCATCCTACATTTCAAAGCAATGAAGCAATAATAAACGTCTCAGTTTATTACAGCAAAAGTGTATATGCAACAAAGGGACTGCCTAAAGAAAGACACATTTTATTCCAGGTGATATTCTGTACATAGTAAATATAACACACATAACAGCTTGTGAAAATATATTCTTTTGTGAAAAAGTACTGCTTAAAATATTTGTTTTGTTAAAAGAAGCTTGACTGGAACCTGACTTGCATCTTCTTTTTTTTTTTGCTTTGTGAAGATAATACACCAGTCAGCCATATACTAAAACCTGAAACATTGTTATATAACTTTCCATTATTCAGCTTGATCATCTTCGACGAGTCAGAGGATGAATTAGGTGCTGAAGGTGTTGAACTGCAAACTGCCAAAGGATTCAAGCTTTTTTCTGATTTGCCTTCACCCTACTATTTCTTTTGTTCAGGCTCGAATTTATTAATTAATAACCTATTAATTTTTGTTCTTCAAGAGCTCATTAAATATTCACTCACCTTCTTACTTTACCTGTTCTAAATATAAGCACTCAAAAATGCAAGAAATGCCTGTCCTGTGTAAATCTGTCTTCTATGAAGAGGAAAGACATATGCTTTCTACACTGATGTACGGTGTTCAGTTCTCATCCATGACTTCCTTGTTGTTGTAATAAAGTGGGTCAGCCTCTCCTATTACCTGTTCAGTCACCACAATCTGCTTTGCCTCCTCATTGATGCTCTGTCAACACATCTGTCTCATCATTTCCCTCCAACATTTCACAGTCCATTTCTTCGTTTTCTTGTGCCTCCTCCATTTCCCCTTTCTTGATCTCAGCATATTCAGTCTCTGTTGTATCCTCCTTCTCTTTGGCATCTGCAAGATTCTTCTCTTTCAGTGCAGAGAAGTCAATGTCCGAGTACACAGTTTCCTGTGGTGACATGTCTATCAAGTCCCCATGAATTTCCTGTACACATTCTGCAGCTGCTTGGTTCTGGGTGCCATCATCCTGGAAGACGAAGGCGCCATAATCCTGTACGTCGAGGATATCATTATTCTCTACGTGAGGTATCTCGTTATCCCAGTCCTATTGTAAAATGTAAGAATTAAACATGTCAGATAATAGTCAGCAAATCACTGTCCAAAGACAATGTATAATGTGAAGATGAATGAAGATGAAGTAATTCACAACAAGTCAAAAATATTTCCAGAATATTCACTACTGAAGTTCCAAATCAAGGTTTAGCTTGCTGGTAATGTTAATGTAAGATGACCTTTGTAAAGTTTTACCAAAACTTTTACAAAAACTTTACAAAGTTTAGTTTCTTCATCACCTTTGATGAGAATCAAAGCAATAACTCTACTGTCTTGACAAAACAGCTGATTTTGGAAAAAAACTGCTTTAGGCAGAAAGCCTTATTGTGCTACTATACAGCTAGATACACTGACTATTTTAATTTTACATTGTCGTATATGGAAATCTGTCTGAACAATTTTAATAAAAATCTTTGTTTTTATTACAAGAAAGCTTTGTATCTGATTTTTAATGTAAACATAAGATTAATATTGTTGTAAATTAGATATTAAATTTATGAAATGGGATTACTGTCAATACAGTCAAAACTGATATCTTTATTTTATTATATATTCTGATAAATCCTGTAAGTAAATTGCCCAACATTCTGCCATGTTCAAAAATGAATAGGTCAAAGTACCTTGAAAGCAGCTTCAGTGTTTACCAGTTCCAGCTCATCAGTAGAATGAGGGCTCTTCTTTTTGTTCCTAAAAAGCAATCAAAATAAAAAAATAAAAATAAAATAAATTATTTATTAATATTTATCACTTTAGGATGTTATTTTTAAGACCCTGGATTTAATCATTTTTTAATACCACAAAGAACTTCATCATACAGTCATACTATGACTGGTCAGCCACCGTAAATGGTAAATGGTCATTCACACACACATTCACACACTGATGGTGATGAGCTACTGGATTGTAGCCACAGATTGTGGATTGTGGCTGCCATGCATTGCCACCAAAGGACCCTCTGACCCTCACCCGAAAGCAAGGTAGGTCAAGGACCTTGCCCAAAGACACAGCAGAGACGGATGGAGCGGGGCTCAAACCAGCAACCTGCCAATTACAGGACAAAATCCCACTGTCTCCACCAACACCCCCACAGTCATTATGTTGAATGACTGTGTCATTCAAAGTAACTGAATGACACAGTTCAGTTACGTTGCTTTACATCAGCAAAGGACAGTTATCATAGGATTTTCTTTACATTATAGGATAGTAGGTAAAAACTATGAAGTGAAATACATTTGTATAGATTGAGAAAATAATTTGCCTGCCGTATATTAATAAGGCATGTTATGTTAATTATTATGTTAAAGTTTCTTCTATGTATATCTTAATGATGAATAAAAGTACAACTATAAACCACAAATGAGGCCAATAATAAAGACAAAAAAAAGCAGAACTGCCACATTATAATCTGAAAAGTATTAATTTATAATGCAGTATAAATAATTTCTTAAAATCAGTTTAATGACTGCAGTTGAAAAGTGCAAATAAATAATAAAATAACTGATATTTGGTGCAGTTATTCTTCAGGAGACATACAAAAGAAGGAAATAATACAATTTATTGGCAGAAAAACTTTTATTAGTTAAGTAAATGGTTAAGAAAAACACACACTACCTGTGGCATTTTGTCACAAGGCAAGCAATCAAGGTTGTAACCAACGATCCGATCAGAAATCCAACCCCAAAAACAATCAGGATGGAAATCATCTTTTCTTTTAAAAGTTCCACTAAATAACTAAAAGTATTTGGTTCTGCAGGATAGAAAGAAAAAATCTGAGTAAAATAAATATAATTTTATTAATAATCCAAGTTTAAATTAAATATTTAGGTTATATTGTGATTACAATCTGACTACAATGTATTGTAGACATATTGTAGCATTTACTTACTTGATTTGTCAGAAATATCTAAGATTGGAGTAAAATAAATTTAATGTTATATACAATTTCCAGATTAATGTACAGAATCTGTTTGAAAAGACTTACCTGAATTTACTTCTGTGATGGAAATGTTTGCTGTAGTTTCAATAATATTATTCCTGCTGACACACTCGACAGTACCGTTCCAAAGTTGTTCTGAAGTCACAGTCATCTTACTTGTAACTGAGAGTGCTGAGACATTGGTTGACAGGCTGTACTCAGAGATTTTGTTCAACAGCGGCCAAGTGATGTTTGGTAAAGGAAACCCTTCACTGATACAAACACAGGTCAGGAGATTTGACTGATTCTCACAACGAGAGCTGCTGATCGTGGGAGAAACTGTCAACACAGAGAAAAAAGTTATCATCTCCGCATCCAAAACAAAGTGGATTGAACAGACAGCTACTCATCTTGTACTTTCAGCTGTTATTTTAGCATTATTCTTGACATATGTGACCCAGTGTTGTAATTCTCTGCTATCAAACTAACCAATTTTTTTAAAATACTGGATCCTTAGTTTTAAGTACATTTTCTCTGACTTAAACTATTTGATCAAGATTTACAAACAGTAAACCTGTCACTATTGCAGGTTTCATTTATGTTTTCATTTAAAAACACAAACATGCAACTTCAAATCAAAACTAAATTTACATTAATATTTGAAGGCAGCTCGAAACTGCCTTAAAAAGCCCATGTTGCCTTCATTACTCGATTGTTCCACTTCACATCGTTAAATAAAGGAAGTCATGCTGTTCAGGCACCTCTGTCTACCTTTGAGAAATTAGTAAAATCTCAATTCTTCAGAGAACATATTCTTCCCTTGCAACTACCCTGTACTACCCTATTCCTCCAACTGTACTGCACTCTATTTCTACACTGCCACCTCTGACAGAACCTGACTATAGTATTTCTTCTCAATAGCTTATTGTTACTGTTGACTGCATGGTTATATCCTCATTTCTAAGTCTCTTTCGATAAAAGTGTTTGTCAAAATGACAAATATAAACATAGACATTTGGAATTTTATAGATAACAGTTTATAGAAACATGAAGCAGAACCTTATGTCTAAGAGCTTCAGATATTTTATCAAGCAATTGCAATAAATAAATAAATTTTTACTCAAATCTATTTATCTTGTATGATGTTAAATATTTCTAATATGGGAAATAATTTTTCTTCGGTTGATTATATGAAACAAGTTAATTTTAGCATCGGGATCTCTATGATTTACTTATTTATTTATTTATTTATTTATTTATTTTATAAAACAATTTTTCTTAAGTAAATTTTAAAGCGAAAAAGAAAAAACGTTACATTAATACTCACAGCTCACGTTAAGAGTTTCCTCGACTGTCGTGTTGCCAGTAAAGTTGACCCTGCAGGTAACGTTCATATTGTGATGTTTCGCTGAGGCTTTAAAAGTCAGGCTTGAGTTGTGGCTTTGTGTGGCATTCATCATATTAATCATGAATTCAGTGTTATTGTCTATGATTGTGAGATTGTTCTTCTCTCCTGCTTCTTGGTACATCCAGGTGAACTGGGGTTTGGATCCAGAGCAGAAAGCAGGAACAGAACAGATTATAGTGATGTTCCTTTTGTTCTTCAGAAGAGTCTTGTCTAAAGTGATATTTATTTTCTGGACTGTTTGAAGAATAGAAATGAAAGGTAGTTGGTGAGAAGTTACAATATCCTGGAAATGAGACCTACTTCAATTTATTTTAGCTGTTTTCTTGTATACCTTCAACAGTAATGTTTGCTTCAGAAACATGTGTGCAGCCGTTTGCAGCTTCAGCTCTGACTCTATAAACTCCAGCGTGTGAAGTCGTAAGGTTTTTAATGATGATGCTGCAGTTCTTCTTCTTTAGATCATGCTCCAGCAAAGACACTTGTCCTCCAGTTGTAGAATCAGCTGTGGTATTTATGCTCGAGTTGAATATTTGCTTGTTACATTCTCCAGATTGGTCATTTTTGCACCAAGCAAAGCTGGTGACATTATTTTCAAATGAACATTCTAAAACAACACATTGTCCAGCTGCTGCTGTTTGGTTTGTCGGTTTTAGAGTAAGAGTGAAGGTTTTGGGCTCGCATGTTTTGTTATTGCTTTGTTCTGAACCTGAAATGCATAGGAGAAACAAAAAAACAGCAACAAAAAACTTCTATGGTGAATAAAGCAAAGCTTGTGGATAAGACAGAAAGGTGCTACTTTCACAAATTCTTTGCATGTAGATTTTTTTCATAAGATAAACGAGAAGCCTCAGATGACCAGGTAGTAATAGTAGTATTACTTATCAAAAATGTTTAAACATTGATCCTTTTACCTGTTGTAGTAAAGAGCAGAGTTACCCAGATCAGAGCAAGCATCTTGTCAATATAAACCAGTTTGTTCCTGGAAAGAACACATTCTATTACCGAGCTTGAACAAAAAGAAATTAGGACACAAAATTAATATTTTGATGAAACTGTTTCAGAAACCCCTTCATGCCTGTCAAACCAGATTTAAATACAAAATGTGGTAAGGTTCATTAGTATTATATTGCTTTTAATATTTTTACTTGGATTTTTAAAAATAACTTGACAAAATGTTCTTATTTGAGACTATAAATCATCATCACATAATTAAGTAAAGACATAATTCTGAATTTAGCCCAGTAAATATGTTTCATTTTAAAAATAACATTAGGACATCACAACAGAGTGATTATGAGAATAAGAGAAAATGAGATCTGACCTTATTCTTGCTGAATCTGTAACTTGTTTCACCTCACTGAGCTCAGCTTTCTGCTTCCTCTCTGAACTGACTCTTATTCTCTTCCTCCTCCTTTTCTACGTTGTCCTTCTTTACATTACAGGAAGTGCCTCTGCACATCACTGCTTCTTAGTTCCTCCCGAAAACAAACTTGCTTTTGCTACAATGCCACAGGCAGTTGTGAGGTAATTTGAATCTCAGGTGTACAGACCAACCTCTGTGAGGTTTGGATGTGAGCATCAACTTCCAGGGACGTTGTCGTCCTCCTACTGGCCACAAACTGACTGGATGAAGACAGAGAATTATTTTTTTTTTAATTTAAGATGACAACAACTATCATGCTATTAATTGACCACTGTGCCATGTTTTGTGCACAGAATCAGTAAATCTTCAATCAGTAAGCATCTTTGAATTTAACGTAGCATAAATACAACAACTACTGGTTATTTCAGGGCAGCTGCTTTTTCTGTCAAGGGTCAAACCTAATTATTCTCCTCAGACTGCCTAAAATGGCGATATGCCATCTCATGAATAACTTCCTGCCCTATAAGGCATCTTGTAAACAACTATTTAAAGCTGCAGAATATAACTTCCACAAAAATAAGTTTTACAAATATTTCTTACAAACTGTCACCATGTTGTGATCTCCTCCCATTGCTGTTATTATAAATCTGCAAAAATGCACAGCTCCTGGACAAAAACACTCAGAGCCAGGAGAAAGGTCGTAGTGCTGCCAGTCAATGCTGTTCAATGTGCAAACGGTGGCAAAACAACTTACCTTTACAGGAAACTGTTTATGTATGGCCATGCTAGCAAGCGTTAGCATTTATGGCAGGCTTTGTTGTGATGAATCAGCTATGGTGTAGCATAAAGGTGATTGGGTGACCCTCCTACTCTTTGACTTTGAGGGAGCACTGGAAGAAGGCAGAGGCACAATAGTTTTTTTCCCAGATTCTGTCTTATGTTAAACGTGACATATTAATAATTGTAACAAATGTGTAAATATATTTTTCACAAAAGTTACATGCTGCAGCTTTAAAAAGAAAACAGATTTTCCTTTGACAGACAGATACCGAGGTGACTGAAAGCAAGAGAGCCTTTATCTAACAATAGAAGTAATAGTGGACTGATAGTTTTAACATACAGTAGACGTCATGTATAGACGTGTACGCTATGTAGACGTCTACACGTGACGTCTACATGTATAGATGTTATGTCTATACATGCATCTATAGACATGACGCATGTCTATAGATGCATATATAGATCCATCTATATGCATCTATAGATCTACACATTATGTGTATAGATGCCTCATGTATAGAATCTAGATATGATGCTGTTTTTGTTAATTTTAAATTAAAGAGGTCTTTAGTTTATTCTTTCTCAAATCTGAGATTGCTCTGAGTTTCTTACTGAGCTTTTTTTTACCTTCATCCCAGGTCAGAAAGCATTGTCTGGACAAGCTTTTCACTTCCCTTTTTTGACCAAACACTCAGAATCAAAACCCCTTTCACTCTAGATTATTTTAATTAGTTTGATTCAGTCCTCATGATTTCTGATAAAGCTTGCATATTTTCACTCAGTTTGATTTTAAGCTTCTAAGTATCTAGTTCAACATTCTTTGCAATTTTTTTAGTTATCAATCCATTATCTATGCTCACTTGTCCATGCAGGTTATGTGGAGCTAGTGCCCCAGTGATCACTAAACAAGACCCAAGGCTTACCACTCTGTCATGGAACTTAAAGAGCTCATTCAACCTAACAGTCATGTTTTTGGCCTGTGGGAGTGCCAGGGTGTATGCAGAACCCTTGTATGCACAGGAGCAACATGCAAACTCCACGCTAAGTCCACAGGCTGTTATTCACAACCTGGACTTTCTTAATATGAGGCAATAGCATTCCCAGCTGTGCCACCTGCAGCCTACTTATTAATTAATTTATTTATCTATTTCTGTGATCACAATAGGTTGCTAATTGTTATGAGTCTCCAACTCTCACACACTAAGTGCATTAATACTAGCATCACCTAAAAACAAAAATGTCAAACATTAATGAACATAACAAATCTTTTTCCAAACAATGAAGCAGTTCCATTTTTTATTTAAAAATATGAACAAATTTGTGCTCTAGTGTGAAAATTCATTAGGCTCACTTTTTCATGCACCACATGACATTTTCTGTGTGTCATCAGTAAAATGAAATGATAAAAAATCCACCTTATACAACCTAATAATCCATAAAGATGGACATCAGGACAAGCTCAATGTGGAAGACATTTCTAGAATAACTTCTGTATGTTGTGAAAGTCTAAATTTTCACTACCAGTAACTCTTTTAGTTTTAACATCACTTTTCCTAAAGAATGCAACTAAATGAAATTCAAACTCCCATTTCCTTTTTCCCTTAGTGTCGTAGTGATAGTAGTGAAGACTTTTTTCTATTAACATAGGAACACACAAAAAGATTACTCTGCAGCTCAACTAAATTCAGGCAATTGAGAATCTTGGAAACAAAATTTCATGGGAGAAGGATGTTGAATAGTTTTATGTTAATTGCTTCATTTTTCTTCACTATATGAAACACTGACTATTGAGCTTAGATAATGGTGATTAGAAACAATTAAGACTAAGCAGAATTAAAAATGAACTTTTTGCACCCATTTCATCTGTTTTTTATTTGATATTGCTGATTCATCTGAAAGTAATTTTTTTATGCTATGTATATTCTACATGTCTCTGGAGATAAGTTGTTCTTCAATAATATCACTGAAGAAAGCTTTTAAAAAGTTATAAAAAGTATATTTTGTCATAACAGCAGGGTCATTTACTGATAGTGATGAGCTCCTCTTTTTTTTTTGAAGGGCAATATTGGACAGTTGCAACCCTAATATGAGAACAAAGTTTGCATTGCAATACACTGAATAACTTATCTGAATCAGAATAACTTATCTGAATCAGATAAATTATTCAAGTGTGAAAAAATAGCTTCTTATAACAGGGGGCGCATGAAGTATTCAAAAAGAACTGTAGCTTTCTGTGGAGTTTTGTGCAGTATGACTATTTTTTCATCCATCCATTGTCTATGTTCACTTATCCATGCAGGGATGCAGCGGGGCAGGTGCCTTGCTCCAGCAGCCATTGGCTGAAATGCGGCATACATGTAGGACAGGTTGCCAGTCCATCACAGAGCTACACAGAGACATAGAGGACCAACAACCATACATGCACACACTTATATGATCAAATTAAAGTATTCATTTGATCTAACAGTCATGTTTTTGGACTGTGGGAGGAAGCTAGCGTAATCACAAATATCTCACACATGCACAGGGAGGAAATGCAAAATTCTTGCAGAAATACTTTCTTGCTGCAAGGCAACAACACAACCAACTGCCTCATTGTGCAGCTTTATACTTTAACAGCTAGTTTAGAGAAATGTTAATAGATAAAACCGGAAAATATATAAATTAATCCAAATCTTTACCTGTTACATTCTACAGTAGAACAACACATGCTTACTGACAATAGAACAAAATGTTTGACCCAAATATTGGGCTCTGAAAGGGCAACAAAAACAGAGAAATAGCAGCTTTGAACCATGCCATTGAAAATGTTGAAATGGACTACACTTAGTCATCTAACCACTATGGTCATATTAAGAAATCAGGCAAGCGAGTAAACGTCAAACCAGAGGAAACAAGAAGGGGTTTAGCTGTGAAAATGGGCCTCCTATGTCAGAGTATTGTATGCTGAGGTTTTCTTTTGTTTCCCCATTATCATGTCAGTGCAACACTGATGTTCTTGTGCCTTTTAGAGCTGTGGTGGCTATTTGTCACCATGTTAATGACAGAGTACATGATGTGCTGGGTAGACATGTTTGAGAATACAAAGCTTTGATATTTGAAATCCCCTTGTTGACTTATCCAGCATATTTAGTAAGAAACATTTCTACTGGGATTATCTTCGGTCTTCATGATGAGGGGGGACATTTTTAACTCTGCTAATCAGACTCAGAACATCTACTGCAATAACAGTTGGTTTTCAAATGATTTTAAGTCTTCTTTTGTCAGTAGATGACAACACAGATTATTTTGCATGAGTTTATTTTAAGGACAAAGAGAAAAAGAGCAAAACAAGAACCATGCAAATAAAATTCTCACGGTTTTGGCAGCCTTTACAAAGAGTTACACAGATGAGTGCTGGGCCTCTGGGCTCACAGGACTTCACATTTCAGATCCGTCTCTGCTCCAGTAAACCGGATCCAAGTGATTGCTTTTGCCTTGTCAGCATGTCATAATATGCTACAGAAGTGTCTTTCAAGTAAGGTTTGTGGCAGGAACAAAGCACTTAAACACACAGGACAGTGGGACCTGGTGACCAGGGCTGACAAACCCAGCCATAGATTACTAAAACATTGTGCACACTTAAATGGAAGAACCAGCATATATTTCATACATGTGGATGTGCCATCACTCTTGACTTGATGCATAAATAAAACATGTTTTCCTTTTAATAGCCCCCTTTAAAATGGAATTGAATATTTCTGTGGATTTAAATATACAAGTAGTTTCAAGTTATCGTGGATGTTTGACTTTTGGACTATTGCAATGATTTTACTCCACTGTCTCTGGATATCCATCCAAATTTACCAACAAAATTAAAAAATAAGGAATCTATTTTGTATTCTTAGAAAAAAATATTTAGAATTACAATTCAGACATTTTTTTCTTTCAAACCCTTTAGATTTTCTATTAGTTTGAATGCAAAAAGGTCTTTTGTAACATAAGTCTGTCTGTGTCATCTGGTTCTCAGAAGAAGCACCATTTCAATATGTCATTTGTGTGAATACTAAATAAAACCAGACTTTTCTAGAAGCACAGCCCTCAACATATTCACCATGTTGCCCAGATTAAACGTCCAAACCTTTCAAATACAAAAAAGATATTATTTCCTGTTACTTACAGGAAATGATTGTTTTAGACTCAGTCGCCACATACAAACAAATTCAAGTTTGTTTCAGTTTCTATAGTGCATCTTACAGAAGTCATAATTTCTGTTTTTCTGCAGAAGTGGTAGAATGTAATTTTGTAACTTATGTTCTTTCTTATATGTAGCCCCTACTTTAAGAAGCGGTGGGAAACTTTCTGCTCTGGAGTTTACATTAAGAGCTCCAGGTACCTTTACTCTGGTATCATTGGTAATTTTAGCTTCTCTTGCATTTCATTTTAGCTTTTTTTAGAAGCTAGAAGAATGTAGAATTTGCCGCATTCAAAGGTCAGTGTGACAAATCAATTGAGTAATCATCAGTGTGGGTTTCTGATTGAAACCAATGCATTAAATATTAAATGATTGTTTCTTACGGCACAAACAAGCATCTATTTTGACAGATTTTAAAACGCAAGTAAACGTGAATTTTGTGACCATCTGCTGCAGTTTATAAAAGCTCCCAAAAGAGGGCGACAAAATAGCATGTCAACTGATGCTATTTTGACATCAGTTGATGTCAAAATAGCATCAACTATTTTGATAGTTGACACCCAAACACCCAAAGTTGTTTTCTTCAGATACATATCTATTTATAGATATGTAGATATCTATAAATAGATATCTACATATCTATTTATGTAGATATTTATCTACATAAATATCTACTTTATGTAGATATGTATCTACACTTTAAGTAGATACATATCTACACTTTATGTTCTTTAAAATTAGGAGATGAATAAGTGTTTTCACACATATATTTATTAATTCAGATTCATTCATTTATTCATTCAGATAAACTTTATTTTGATAAATGTCCAACATTACAAAAAAGAAACTAAAATAAAACACAATTTTACAAACCAACAATTAATCAAAATTAATTATTCATAGCCTCAACAGTCTCATGTCCATTGTTGTAAGCGCATTGGACATACATGATTTGTTATGTGTTGTACACATGTTAATCCACTGTTTAAAGGGATCTATGGGATTAGAGAGTACAATAACTATCTGATGGTGCTAACTGAATTTCTTAATGCAAGGTTAGTTTCTTCAACATTCTTCTTTCTGCTTTGTCAATATGGAGTGTCTGGGCATTCTTTGTTGTTTCCCTATTCTGACTATACAGTCCGTGTCAAGGCTCTCTTTAGAAGTCTTCCTAAAATGTTTAAAACAAGTTTTATTCTGTTCACCGATCAATGTTTTTAATTAAGCTCTTCTGCATTAACTTTCTATCCGAGTCTGATTAGTGACACAATAAAAAAATACAGACATACATGGAATAAAACATACAGACAAATGAGACATAAACAAATTAACCAGATCTTTTTCAAAAATTATATTCTGATAAGCCCTTTTTGTAGCTAGCTTTATATTTACAGTATGAATACATTTTAATTTTTAACTTACCTGTATTACTAATGTACAAGTATGATATGGTGCATGTCCTGGTATGAAAGTAAAATCTGCACATGTTTATTGAACCTTGCTGAAAATTGTAATCAGAAAAATACCTGGCACATCCAGGGTATTGCTGCAAACATCACTAAATTTAAAGTTTCTCCTCCTTTTACTATAAACGACAAGTAGATGATCATGGACAAGTGAATGTATGCAATGGATGGATGCATGATGCACAGAGAATCCACAGAAAGTTGTTTTCTTCAGACACCTAATAATACAGGTTGTTCCACTGTCAGTGACTCTGTATAAAATGCTGTAATGCCATTGCCAGAGTGTGCACAGAATACAAATAACATGTATCCAGCTAATGAAGCTCAGTTCTTAGATCTCATCTAAAGCATTTTTGATGGTGGAGTAAACTGCCTCCACTTCAGTCTGCTCCTCTGAGACACAATGTTTCATCTCCTCATCATGTTTTGTTACAAAATCTTCATCTTCGCCCTCCTGCGTCTCTCTTCCCTCTTTACCGTCGTCTTTCCTTTGCTCTTTTGGTCCAGTTTTAATCTCTGCATACTCAGTTAGCGTGCTCGCTCGTTTCTTTGCTGCCTCTTTTGCAACCCTTCTCTTCATGATTGAGAAATCAATGCTGGCATATTGCACATCTTTTGGATCTTTGCTCATTTCTGAAGGTGACTTCTCTCCTGCCATCAGTTTGTTCTCAGCTTCCTCTTGCACAGGGGATTTGTCACTTTGAACATCCTGACCATTGTCGATCTGTCATGTACAGGGAGAAACTAGATATAAAATAATACACAGCACAGAGAATCCACACAAAGTTGTTTTTAATACCTAATTATACAGATTGTCTGTGTCAGTGACTCATTTATGACCAGTCTGAAAAGTGGAATAGCTCTCACTAATGAATCTTTACTCAACAGTTTTAAAACCTATTGAGACGCTGACATGCAGCTGCATAAATCACAGTCGAATATTTGTTTCCATTTATCTTTTCACCAACAAATTAATTCTCATACAATGCAAGCACTGCAAAGATTTTTTGTCTTTTTCAGCCATAATTTTACTTTTGTTGTAGATGTGATGTCAAGCCTGTTAAAGAATACGTATTAAACTGCTTTTCCAAACTGTACCATCGTTCATTAACAATGGTGTGTTCTTTTTTGAACAATGGAAGTATTGGAAACAATGGCAGATCAACTAGGCTATACATCTTGATTTAAATTCTGTTCAAACATTTACACATTTATATTTTTAAAGAGGGCAATGCAATTGATATTAATAAAAACAGTTTAGAATTGTTGTATTATTTGTACATGAATACCCTGAATTCGTTTTCTGATTATTTTGAACTGATCATTAGATGTTTTACGTCTGGCAGTACAAATATAGGTACCAGTGGATTATCTTGAGAGGTCATCTTCAGAGTTCCATCCTCATTCTCAGACTTCTTCAGTGTCTTCCTGTGGAAAAATATATGTTTACATCAACAGATTAACTGATACAGATGAAGATCAATATGCTGGCATCTTTACAGTTTACTAAAGGAATGCTTTATTTCTCCTGAAAAGGAGTCTAACGGTCCAACAGTCTAACGAATATCTGCATTCTTTTATTATGTGATAAGCTACAATAAAAAATAAAAAAAATAGCTTGTTGCTTATTCTACAAAGAAAATAAAATGGACAGTCTGTATTTTTTTGTTTTGTTTCATTTTAATCAAGTGTTTTACTGAAGATCAAAAATGATTTTTAGCTTTCCATCAGCCATTTTATGTATTTAAAGCGGAAGGAACAAACATGGCATATGGTAGTTTGTTATTGCTGAATCACAATGAACATAAACCAGAGAAGGCAAAAAGCAATGCCTCTCTGACGAATTCACTAGGCTCTCCAACTTCACAATGTCCCAAAAATATGCAGCAAAAAGCATAATGGCTGATAAAAGAAACTGTTCTGATCTTAATCCTACAGAATATTTATAAAGGATCAGAGTGTGTAGTTAAAAATGCAATCTTTCAAACTTGAGACAATTTGAGCAAGTCACTCAGGAAGAACAGGCCAAACTGTATCTTCGTAAAAGCATGTTTTATTGTAAAAAAAGAGAAGCTGCTGCCACTAATTGTTAAAATAGTGCCATCCTTCTATCTCTTTCTTGTTTCATTTCAGTAACTCTATGAAATATTGAAATATTTTTTGAGGCATTTCATTATTTTTCTTTTGGAAAAGTAACAACAAATTTATCTTTATTCTTATATGTGAACATATTCATAGACATTAATTAAAAAATAGAACAACGTACCTGTTACATTTTACAGCCAAACAACAAATGATAGTTGAAAGTAGAACCCCAATCAGAAAGGCAACAATGACTTGCAGGCTGAAAACCTTTTCTAAAATAGTTTTGGACTGAATGACTGTGAGGGGAAAACACAGAGAAAACACCTTCAAACCAAGTTATTATAGACCAAAGAATAATTACATTGGCTTTGTCATCTGGCCACAGTGGTTGAAATGAGGCAGTAAAGAATGTCAAAGCAGATGTGAGAGGAAGCTGTGAAGAGGTACCTTCTTTTTCTGTGAAGTCTTCTTGGACTGTGAGGTTTACTTTTGTGTCTTTGTTTTCATGGTTGCTGTAACATTCAACACTGCGATATTTGAGATTTTTAAGGGATATGGTGACAGTGTTGTTAACAGTGTGGTTTGACACGGTCTTAATGACAGAGTACTCTTTATGGTCTTTCAGCAGAGGCCATGTTATAGTGGGTAGAGGAAACCCCTCAGTGATGCACACACAGGTCAGGAGCGCTGACTGCTGCACACATCCAGAACTTTTCAGTATTTTTGAAAACCCTGAAAAAAATTATAAGTTATGAGTGTAACATAAATTATGACTTAGACTCTGAGCTCCATACTGACATTTACTTACAAGTCACTTTTACATCAGTATATACAGACACTGTTTTATTCAGGTGAGTCGCTGTGCAGACATATTGCCCAGAATCCTCAGCTGTCACATTCGAGATGACAAGTGTTGCCGATCCAGTGTTATTTTGGAAGTACATCCCACTTAATGAATGTTTAGTCCACACAACAACTGATTGAGGAAAACTTTCAACGTTGCAGGTCAGATTCAGATCATCTCCTTCCTTCACAGTAGTCTTTCCAGTGATCTGAGGTTGTCTTTTATCTATGGGACCAACATTGCATTTTAAACAGTGTATTTTTTAAAGTAAGATCACACTCCATAATGTATAATGGATACTGGATAATGGTTTTTGGAGGTAGTTTTCGCTCACAGGTGGCTAGCGTTCAGCAAAATAAATCAGTTGTGAACAAATGGAAGCGCTGTGAGGTCTTATCTGGAAATTAGAAAACTATACATTTAAAGTATAGCTTATGTGAATAAACAAAAATGCTTTGTCATTTATAAAAATATTCATGATTTTCTATCACTTGCAGTGTTTGACATAGGCAATGATTCTTTTTCGAACATCTTACAAGAAAATTATTTGGGGTTAGGCTGGGGTTTACATGGTTTCCAAAGGGCACTCACACACAAACTGGGTAAATATAATTGTTTTCTCAGTTTGTAAGAACAGACTTCTGGTAAACAGAAGTTAAACTGCAGGATCAGTTTTTACTGTCACCTTAATTAACATTTGTATCCACAGTGATTTTAAACATCCTGTAGCCTACAGAGATTCCCTAAATTTAACTGATGAGGCAAATCACAAAACCAACTTTTCAAATAATATACTCACAGTTTACTTTCAGGGTCACAGTCTCCTCTGTGGTTATGCCACTTATGAAGCTGACCTTACAGGTTACATTGGTGTTGTGGTGCTTAGCTGAAGAGTTAAAGGTCAGAATCGAACTGTGTCTTTGTGTGACAACAGTCAGATTCTCAGTTTTAAAAGAAACAGCCATGTTTCCTGTAACATTAGCTTCCATTTCTCCTTTTCCTCTCCACATCCAGGTTATTTTAGGAGGAGACCCAGAGCAAAGACCAGGAGCAGTGCAGGTCAGACTGACCTGCTTTCCCTCAGTCAGTGGGGGAATCATCAGCGAGGGCCTTTGGTTTCGATCTGATGGAAACATGGTTGATAAATAAAATCAAGTGGAGACATCATTACTTATTTTAAATCCAAATGGAACAAGATAATTTTAGCTTAGCTATATAGATATTTTAATGGAGCAACAGGAGTGGATTTGTTTAGGTGCTGATGCAGTTCCTACAATCTGCCAACAGAGGTCAACAAACGCTAACAGTTTCTTGTGAGTTTTTTAGATACTAAGAATAAAAACTTAAAACATGTTGCATATATTGGTTCTTTCACTAAATTGAAGAACCAGAAATGTTCTTATTATTGCCTTTCATACCTTTAACAGAGATAATTGTTCTTGAAGAGAACATAACTCCATCTGGCGTTCCATGGTAAAGACCATTAACTCTGAGCTGATATGATCCAGAATCAGATGTGGTGAGGCCATTGATCATGATGCTGCAGTTCCCCTGACTCACATCAGGATCCAACAGTAAAATCCGTCCTAGAAATTCTGATGGAACTTTGTTACGATTTGAGTGAAATACTATGTCAGAGTCACTACATCTCTTTTTCAATGGTTCACATTTAAACCAGACAATATTTTTTGGTATAAATCCATCAGCAGTGGTGAAGGAACATGGTATCACAACACACAGTCCAGCTTCGGCTGTTATTGCTCCCTCATTGAGAGTAATGCAGTATTCATTGTAACAGACCGGTCTTCCAAGGGCTGATTCAACTGTTAATGTGAAGGAAAAGACCAAAGTAGTTATATATTTATTTTTATTATAACTCTACTACAAAACCTTTGCAAACCGAGGATACTTTCATCTAACCAATATTTTTTATTAGTACAGAACCAAAGAAACTCTGTAAATGTTTCAGGATTTACAAGTTTTTTTAAAAAACTTGACAGGGATAAACAAACATTTTGTGATTACATTTATCAGCAAATCAAATTGATTTAATATCAAAGTAAAAATATTATCACAAAAAATTGCTTTAAGCACTACATAATAATAAAAAAGAAAATGCTCCTCATACCTGTATATGTGGTGGAACCCCACAAAAAGAAAAGCAATGTTGTCCAGAAGACAGTAAACATGGTTTGATTCCTTAGTTGTTACTCTCCTGATCCTTCATTGCAGCATGAACATTTAAAAGGCAGAAATGAATTCAGTGGAAAGTTCAGTCTTGAGATGTCAAAATATAGCAATACAGGATGTTACTTTTTTTTCCTCAGCTATATCATTGAGACATACCTCCGAGGAACGTGGCCCTTTCTGGAAGCCAGCTAAATTAAGATTGATCTGAGCAACAGATTATCGTAGTTAAAGGTATAATTAACACAATCTGCTAAGGCAGTAGTCTTTACTATCCTGACTCAGGATGATTTTAATCCATGTTTTCATTCACGTTTAAACAAGTTAACTCATACTTTTTCTTACAGACCGATATCTGCCAAAGGTATGAGGACTTAAGGAACTTAACTCTATAGAAAGTATCACAAATCATTATTTTCTATATTTTTTTTGTTTTGAAAATTTCCCAAAACATTCTTCACTACGGTTTCTATGCCTTCCTTCTCTTTTTTGACTCATTTCCTTTTTGAGCAACATCAGCATTTCATGAACTTTGTTACCATATTGTTAAAAAAAATCCCTTTTTTTCCAAACAGGCTATGGCCCTGATTTCTAAATTACATTCTATGCTCATTGTATTTTGAAAAACAATACTTTAATAAGCAACATTGTATTGGTTGCTGTGTGCTTTTTTTTTTAATTATTTTTTTTATTGTACTCGGAATTACTGAAGGAAGGATGGATTCCAGCTTGAAAACCCAAAAACTCAGACATCAAAAGTCTGAAAGAAAGATTTTCCCAAGATTTATCATAACAATAAGAAAATGTTTCTTTGTGATTTTGGTGATTTGTGCCGGCACCACAAGATTAAAGTCCCAAGAATTTTCCATCTTGTAACGAGAAAGGACTCAATTTGATTATGTCAGTCCCTGAGATGCACTCTGCCTTCAATTTCTGCTCACTCATTAGTTTGAGCATAAATTTGCAAGTATTCATCTTGTTTGAGGAGATGTAGAATTTTAAATGGGGTAAAGCAGGACAAATATTATCATCCAGAATGAAAAATGTTTTGTAACCATTGTAAATCCACAGAATTATCTCCTTAAAGTTGACAGTAGACCAGTCAAACTCATACTTTGACATGTTGATTAGTCATAGAAACCATGCATATCCTGAGACTTAAAAAAAAAAAAAAAAATTATCATTTATGGAATGCACTAATTCCTCTTTAACCACTGACAAGAATATCAGATGCATACTAATGCTCTATGTGTTACCAAAAGAAAAATAGACAAAGATGTTATGGCTTTATGTGCTTCTGATACTTTAATTCACAACATCCAATATAAACTGAGAAACATGTGTGTGTTTGAGGTGATTTTCACTTTACTTACGAAAAAGAAGTATAAGTATTAAAAATACTTATACCCATTTTTATAAGCATAACTAAATTCAACAGCAGATGGCACTAGAGAACTATTCAAAATGGAACAGAAAAATAACTGAATTGGTGGGGTATATATTTAAAATGTAAAAACTATAAAAATGTGTAACTTATTCGCACCTCCTAATAGGTCTGACAAATAACTATCACCCCAGAGGTAATAAAAAACAAAATGACAAATTCTCCAAATAAAAATAGTGCAATCTCTAAACATCCAAACTGTAAATACTGAAATACTTTTGCTCCTCCTACCTGACCTTTAAACAAGAGAAGTTTAGTCTGATTTTGTGTTTTAACTGAGCTGTACTGTGAAGCAGATGCTACAACTTAGAATAGTATTCAACAAAAATAAGTTTATAATTAAAACGTTGACATTTTAAAGGCATAATGGTTATGAAAACATCAACACAGATCCACGAGACATCAGCATTACACATTCTTGTTTGAAGTCAGAAAATTTGGGAAATTTTCTTGTTCATATGTTAAGTATTTGGTCTGCCTTTTATGCATTCAAACACTAAATCAACATCTTTACAGATAGATGTTCTGAACTATGATTTGTGCAACTGGTTTCAGGAGATACAAACCACGACTATCTTTGATATTTAACTCTTACTGGCATCCTTATTGTATTCTTGACATTTAGACGGTATTCTGGGATTCTGTCTTTCACATCTGGTCTCAATCTTCAACTCTCCTTAATGAAATCCTCCACTTCTGCATACACTGGTTCCTCAGCCTCTTCTTTCACTTCTTGGACACAGTTTTTCACCTCGCTATCCTCCTCAGTCATCATCTCCACTCGATGACCTTTTTCCGTGTTTGTCTTGATTTCTGCATATTCCGTGTTTTTGTTTTCTGAACTCTTTATCCGTTTTGTGGGAATCCGGTTTAGAAGGGAAAAGTCAATGCTGGCATACACCAATTCCTTTGGACCATTGGTAGCTTCAGGAGTTCCTGCCAACGCTTCTTTCTTTTCTCTCTCTTGAACAGCTTGGCCATTCAATATCTGCCAGGTATAAAGAAAACACATCAGTAAAGTTGAGAACTAACAACTAGCTGTAATCTGCTACCAAACGTTCTTTACCTGTGATTCAGGTGGAGTCAGAGTTTTTTGTTTTCTGATTTGCCTTTTCATATAATCGCAGCTTTAACAGCTTGAAAAGCTATTCTATGCTTTTCATCATTCAGAATCCAAATATCAATAAATTCTGATTAATTCACATGTTTCTCAGTTTGGATCTGAGACATGTTCATGTTCTCACAATATCATTGATTTAATAAACTTAAGATCCCATTGAGGGACTGCATTTGACTTTTCACTGTTATGCTTTTATATTGCTATTATTGCTGAAGAAGGAAGTCAGAGTCATGTTGTAAATTTAGGGGGTTGGTGTAACGTGCAGCTCTCTGTTATGAGCTCTCTATTTCTGCAGTGCTGCTTTATTAAGAAACCAGCCATTGCAGGCAACAACTGGCCAACTTGTGAAAGATCAAATGATGTAGTGAAACTTGTTGCAAGGTGACACAATTGTTTTTTTTTAATAAGGGAAGGGAAGGGAAAGGTAGGGAAGACTACATTTTAATTTTTCTCACAAAATAATCAGTTACTCATAGAAGTGTCATTTGCTTTTTTAAGACTGTACAAATAAACAGCTTCTCGCACATATGGTAAATCTGAGCAAGGGTTCAGGTTTTTATGTACAAATCTGTAAAAAAGTATATTTTACAATTTTAAGAGACCTGTAGAATATAAAAAAAACTATTTATGCTTCTGAACCCCCCGCATTCTGTTATTTAGATGTTATTTACATATTTTATTTTACAGATAAACGCAGAACAATCATTGATATCAATACTTATCATACCAATGGCGTAATCATCTCCAGAGATTCACCCGCATTTTCAGACTTCTTCCGTTTTATTCTGAGGAGACACATTATATTTACAGTAACAATTTAAATATATGTTTATAGTTGAAAATGTAAATCAAGTTCTAAATGTATGATGTACCTGTAGAATTTCATCAACAAACAGTAGATGATAGATGCAAGAAGGAACCCAATAAAAAAGGCGATGATGATTTCCAGCAGGGAACGTTTTTCGGAATCAGTTGTTTTCTTGCTTACTACATTGACAACAGAAACAAAATATGACACAACTATTGCTTGCTTATGGGTAAAAATAGCTACTTTAAGGTCAAATTAGCATAATTATTTCCAGTTGTTTTTGTAAAAAAATTACTTAGTTACACACCCTTCTGACCATACTGACGCCAGAAAAAAATTAGCAATAAGCACCTTAAAGCAGAAGTTAAAAGTAGCAGAAGTGTAAAAGCTGCAAAAATGTACCTTCTTCTTTTGCCCAGAGGACTGTGAGGTTTTCTTTTGCTTCCCCATTTTCATTGCTGCTAACGCATTCAACACTGATGTTGCCATGGTTTTTAACAGTTATGGTAACAGTGCTGTTGACTGTGTGGTTTGACACAAGGGTGATGACAGAGTACTCGGTGTGGTCTTTCAGTAATGGCCATCGAATGATAGGTAGAGGAAATCCCTCACTAAGACACACACAGGTCAAACTGCCTGGCCGAAGCACACATCCAGAATCATTCAGCACCTTTGGAGACCCTGTAAACATACAATAATCATCAGTTTAGGATAAACCACGTGTGGCTTAATTGTGCATAAAATATGTTTTCTTACAAGTCACTTTTATGTCAACATATTTAGTCTCAGTGATGTTCTTATATTTTGCTGCGCAGATGTATTGTCCAGAATCTTCTCCTGTCATGTTGAAGATGACAAGAGTAGCAGATCCATTGTTGCTGGTGGAACTAGTTCTGTTGCTTGGATGTATGCTGAGTGAATTTTTAGTCCACATGATGAGTGATGGAGGAACACTGTCAACACTGCAGGTCAGATTCAGAGCATCTCCTTCCTTTATTGTCTGGCTTCCAAGGATCTGAGGCCTCCTTCTATCTGTGAATGACATTAAATTGTTTTTAGTTGTTTTATGATGTACAATATGTACACCACAACTGTATGTCTATAAGATAACATTTAAAGCCAAAGATTCAAATGGAGCCCAGAACAGCACTGGTGAACTAAAAACACATTTGACAAAATATAATGAAAAGCTTTTGAGCATCAAATTATTTATCTTATTGATTTTGCTGATAGACTCGCTCTAACTTACAATGCAAAGAAAACTGAATTAATTCGTTTCTGATAATTTTATTGGAAAACTTGATTTAAGATCTTGAATGACTGAAAATGAAAGGAACTCAAAACATTTTTTCTTATTCTCACACAACCACCAAGTTCCCCTTTGGAAAGTCTTTTTGTTGCTAAACATAAGAACACAAAAGCAGAAGAGGTTTTGCACATTGTTTGCACGTTTCTATCTCCAGCATTTGGCACTGCGGGAAAAAAAAGAAAAAAATAGAAATGTTACAGTACTTACATGTAACTGTTAAATTGATTTCTTCTGTGAGAGTTATATTTGGGACATTTGCTGTGCAGATGTAAAGGCCTGCATCTGCTGCTGTAACACTGTTGATGAACAAAGTGCCAATTCCACCTTGTTCTTGCTTGAGCTTGTCACTGCTGTTTTGCTGTTTCATTGAAATATTAGTGTGCTGGTTGTTTTTTTCAAATATGGTCAAGTTGATAACTGAGGAGGAAAAACTGTCAACAGTGCAGGTCAGATTCAGAGCCTCTTCCTCATCAGCTGTTGTTCTGACAGAGATTTGAGGTTTTTCTATGTCTGGGAAACATATTTCAGCCAAATATGTTAAATGAAGACAAAGAATATACACAGTTGCACTGTTGCTACAATATGTAATGTGAAGCTAAAGAAAATACCAAAAATTAAGTCAGATTTATTTCCTCTGTTTTTAGAAATGATTTTTGTTGAAACATACTTACTTATCACTATTTTTTTTTTTTCTTCCATGGTACTGTTCTGATATGTTGCTGTACAAATGTAGCGCTCTGTGTCTTCCATTGTTTCATTCATGATGGGAAAAGAGACATTTGCCAGTTCATACTGCACGTAGATGGTAAGAGCTTTACTTAAAGTATATATTTTGAGACTGGTGTCTGTTCCAGATTTAGTCCATCTGACAACTAGTGGCTGAAAACTGTCAACACTGCAGTTCAGATTCAGAAGATCTTCCTTCACAGTTGCATTTTTGAAATCATCTGTAGATCACAAAATATTATTTTAGAAAGTGTAGTTTAGCTTACTCAGACTTTTATAATGTATTGCTATTAAAGTCAACTTGAAGTCAGTGCTACAGTATTTTTGTAGAACTAGACATACCTTATAACCTTTATTACATTATCGTCACATTATAACTACAAACTGCATTGGGCCTTCCAGAAGAATAATGACTCTTGAACTTTTTATATTTTAGTAAAAGCACAATATCTTTATTTAACTGGTATTGTTTTTGTAACATGCCTAAACAAAGTAAGACTTGATTGTGTAGTGGTGGAAATTTACCACATGACTATTAAAATTCTTTAAAAATAAAAATCTTAAAAGTGTAGTGTATTTATAATCAGAATAAGCTTTATTGCCCAAGGTTGTGTGAACAAAGCAGTAAGTTTACTTTGTATTTTTAAGCATCCAGGCATAAAGCACAAATATTCGGCCTCCTGATGATAGTTTGTAAAATCAACTTTTACCGTTCTTACAGTTCCAAACTTTCTCTAATCTCTTGCACATCTACAAATTGAAACTTTTGTTCATTCTTCTTTTTATAGTGGCTCAAGTTCAGTTACATTTTACAGGGCATTATTGAAAATCAAACTTTGGGTTTTGCCAAATTATCTCTGCTTGATTCATCTTTGGACTTTTCTGGGCCAGCTTAACACTTGATTTTGCTTTAACAGAAGAAAAGCATCCAAAATGTTATTCCTGACTTGTCTGGTGTGTATATTTGTCCTCAGGATGCTGCTTGTTCTCTAATGTTCTTTAATAAATGCATGAGGCCTTAACAGAACAGCTGGATTCATATGCAGATTAAATTTGAACTCTGTTGACTGATCAGGTGACTTCTAAAGGCAACTGTTTCCACTAGAATTTAGTTATGGATAAATTAATAAACAGAGTTGAATCAAAATGTACACTGTACTGATTTTTATTTTAAAACAATCTTGAATTACTTTTTTCTTTTGGCTTCATAATTGTGCTATACGTTAGATGTTTGGCTTATTTTTCTCCCTAGAATAGTTGAATTTGAACCATAGCTTTTTATCATTTACAGGAGAGCCTTTTTTGTCCCCATCTGAATATGACATCGTATGGGTATAATCATTTTTAAATCTATTTCACTTACAGATTTACGCTCAAATGCAACATTCAATGATTATTTTATACAGTAACTTCTTTTATACATTCTGAGATTAAGATTGGTGGTTTGAATTAACTGTTTTTGTCTCAATTTCAGATACCTCTAATGACTTTGAATGTTCCATTTGCAAACATTCACAAGTATTTCTGCTAAAGCCTGCTATCAGGTTCACAGACTATAGATGGATTACAGTGGTTATAGAGCACAATTATTATTATTTTTTTCTCCTTCAGAACAAGACTACTTCTTTGTAAAGCAGTTACAGAGAAATAAGAAGAAATTGATGTCGGAGGACATAATTTACACAACTAGCACCACAAATGTTTAGGCTAGCATAATGGAAACATGTCCGTTTCCTTCTAACATTTAATAGGTCAAAGTTCTTATCCTATTTTAATCCCTGCAGAGGAATTGAAGAAGATAATGTCCGTCAGGCTGTCTGTTTCTGTCAGTTCCTGCTTTAAAGGGTGCTTAAATAGTTTGAAAATATAAAAATGATTTATACACACATATGGTGCTAGAATAAAATTTTCAGATAAAGACCATAAACAGTAGTTCAGCTCATAAACACTTCCTCTGATGAAAAGATATGCTTGCTGAAAATGATTAAGAAGGATGTACTCACATGTTACTGTTACTTTGATTTGTTCCGTTAGATTATTGGTCAGGTGTTTTGCAGTACAGATGTAAAGCCTTGCATCTTCTGCTGTCACATTAGTTTTGGACATAGAACCATTGCCATCTTTCCCCTTCATGGTGTTTTCAGTGATAATGAAAGCACTGGATGAATTGCTGTGCTGCTGGTCAGTTTTTGTTTCTGTTTTAGTCCAGTTGATAACGGAGAGAGGGAAGCTGTCAACACGGCAGGTCAGATTCAGATTGTCTCCCTCCTTTACTGTTGTTTTACCAGAGATCCAAGGTTTTCTAAGGTCTGTCAGAGCAGATATTTAATATTATGCAAAACAAGATATAAAATTGTATTTTAAAACAGATATGTGATAACACCCATAAGTGTTAAGTATTCTAAAGAAATAACAAAACATAACACATGAAATCCCCAAATACTGACTTAGAAATCCAGATATGAGTTTTATTTCTGAAAATTTACTTACAGTTCACTTTAACCTGAACCGTTAAAGTGAACATGAACTGTTCACTTTCACATGAACTGTGAATGACATTCTGATATGTCATTCTGAAGTATGACATATCAGAATGTCATACTTCCATTCTGATATGTTGCTGTACAAATGTAACATCCAGCTTCTTTTGCTGTTACATTCATGATGGAGAAATAGACATTTTCACTTTTTTCTTGTCCGAAGACTACTGTGCTGTTATCAGCTATACTTAAAATATTGTCCTGGCAATTGATTTCTGTTGCATATTTAGTCCACTTAATAACTCATGGAGGAATGCTGTCAACACTGCACGTCAGATTCAGATCTTCTCCCTCCATTGTTCTGCCAGAGATTTGAGGTTTTCTAACATTTGTGGAGTACAGATTAAGCAAAAGGTTTAAACACTTTTTAAAAAACTAATGGAACAAATGAGGTTGAATCTTAGATATCCATCCATTATCTTTTGCTTATCCAGGTTTGGGTCACGAGGGCAGCAGCCTAACTAGGAGGACCCAGACTTCCCTCTCCCCAATCACTTGGGACAGCTTTTCCAAAGCAATTCCCAGGCCAGACAAAAAACATCGACCCTCCAGCGTGACCTGGATCATCATCTGGGTCTCCTCCCTTAGGGATATGAGTGGAACACCTCACGAGGGAGACGTCAGAGAGGCATCCTAACCAGATATCCAAGTCACTTAACTGGGTCTACTCTGAGTTCCTCCCAGAAGACTGAGCTACTCATCCAGTTGCTAAGGCAGAGCCCAGAAACCCACTAACTTTTGCCGCTTATGTCTGTGGTCTCATTCTTTAGGTCACTATTAAAAGCTCATGACAAAAGATGAGGTTAGGAATACAGATCAACTGGTAAACTGAGAGCTTAGCCTTTTAGGTCTCTCTTCACCAAAACTGACTGATAAGACTCTCACATAACTGCAGATGCAGCACCAATCTACCTTTCAATGTCCCGCTCCATTTCCCCTTCAATAGTGAATAAGACTTTAAGACACTCAATGCTTAATGTTTCCACTTGAGGCAGGACCTCAATCCTGATGTGAAGAAGGCACTTTACCCTTTTCCAGCTCAAGATAATGGCCTTCTTCTATAACCTTTGTTCTACCAGAGAACCTTAGGTTTTCTATGGTGAATTGTCAGATATTTAAAATAAGGCATTTTAAAACAGATATTTGATGACATACACAAGTGCTAAGTATTCTGAAGAAATTGCAAAACCTTGCACTAAATAATCCTGACTTAGAAGCCCAAATAACTATTTATCTTCTGCAAATTAACTATGAAAATGTACTTACAGTTCACTTTAACATGGACTTCTTCTGTCATGCTTTCATTCTGATACATTGCTGTACAAATGTAACGTCCAGCTTCTTCTACTGTTACATTCATGAAGGAAAAAGAGACATGTCCACTTTTTTCCTGCAGGTAGACTTTTCTGCTATCTGCTTTGCTTAAAATATTGTCCTGCCATTTGGTTTCTATTCCAGATCTAGTCCACTTGATGACTGATGGAGGAACGCTGTCAACACTGCAGGTCAGATTCAGATTGTCTCCCTCCATGACTGTTGTCCTTCCAGAGATCTGAGGTTTTCTAACATCTGTGGAGCACATTTTAAACAAAGGGTTTAAACACTTTTGTTATGAACTCCATATGAAGTTCAAGCTTAGATAACTGTATGTAATTATTTGATAAATATTTCTTCAAAATTGATTCAACATACATGTCACTGTTACAGTAATTTTTTCTTTCTGAGTGTTGTTCAGGTGTTGTGCTATGCAGATGTAAACTCCAGCATCTTCTGTTGTCACATTTGTGATGGAAAACATGCAACTTCTATTTTGTCCCTGACAGATTTTATTGCTGCCACGCTGTTTAGATACATTGTGACTCTGTGGTTCAGCTTGTTTTCTGGATTTATTCCATTTGATTACTAATGGAGGGAAACTGTCCACACTGCAAGTCAGATTCAGATCACTTCCTTCTTTAACACTTGTTCTACCAGAGATCTGAGGTTTTCTTGCATCTGCAGAGCAAATATAAACAACATATTTAAACTTTCTGGAAAGCAGAAAACACAAAGAACATTCTTTGGCCAGTAACAATTGCCCATATGTTACTGGCCAATTTATATACCAATTAATAAATCAAGAAAGCATTTTAGATTGTAAATTGTTGTGGATGTATTTATCTAAATAAATGTATTTGTTCATGTTTTACTTTTGAAAAATCTCAGCCAACATGCCACTTATATTTTGATTGTTTTTCTTAGGGTGTTATTCAGATATTGTGTTGTACAAATCTAAAGTCCAGAATTATTTGCTGTCACTTTAGAACGGTAAAAGTTAGAACTGCACATTTTTTCTTCTAGTAAGCCATCTCTGTTTAAAGTCGAACCATTTCATAGTGCTGGAGGGAAAATATCAATACTCCAGGTCACATTCAAACTTCACCACAGTATTCTCTGTTATTAAAATTTACTTCAGATCCATGGAATAAAAATAATGTATTACAAGAAAATAAAACTCATTTTAAAAGACAGGTATTTTAAGAGCAAATGTTCATAAGTTGCAATTTAAACATCATCAGCAGGATTTGTAAGACAGTAAGGTACTCACATGTCACATTCAGAGTCACAGTCTCCTCCAAAGTTATGTCACCTGTGAAGCTGACTTTACAGGTTATACTGGTGTTGTGGTGATCAGCTGAAGAGTTAAAGGTCAAAGTTGAGAAGTGTGTCTTTGTGAAAGAAGTCAGATTCTCCATTGTTATGGCAGTAATGTTTCCTATGATGTAAGCGTCTTCCTCTCCTTTTCCTCTCCACATCCAGGTGATTTTAGGAGGAGACTCAGAGCAGAGGCCAGGAGCAGTGCAGGTCAGAGTGGCCTGCTGTCCCTCTGTCAGTGGAGGAACCATAACGGAGGGCTTTTGGCTCAGATCTGATGGAAACAGTTCATCAAATGCAAACTCACAAAAATGTTTATCATCTTAAATTCGATGAGACAGATTGAAAATCTAGATGCTATCTTACACTTGGAAAAACAAAACAAAAAATTGCAAAATAAACTTATGCAATCTGATCTGAGGTAAATAAAAATAGTAAAAAGAAAAAAAAAATCATGTTCAGAATATGTTGTGAAGTTATATTGAAGTTTTTTTCCTACCTGTTACTAAGAGTTTTGTTTTTGCTTTGTATGTATATGCATCTCCTTGTCCTTTTCCCTCAACTCGGAGCTGATACGATCCAGAATCAGATATCTTGAGATCATTGATCATGATGCTGCAGTCCCCCTGAGCCACATTTGATTTCATCAGTGACACTCGACCTTCAAACCCAAACTGAATGTTTCCCTTGTTCTTGTCAGAGTGAAATATAGGGTCAGAATTGCCACATCTGGCCTGAGATGGTTCACATTTATACCAGATAATATGTTTGGGTGCAAAGACAGCTTTGAAAGCACATGGTATCACAGCACAGAGTCCAGCTTGTGCTTTTATTTTGCCCTCATTGAAAGCAACACAGTAATCTTTCTCTCGACAGGAGTTTTCCGACTGTAATGCGTCTGTTAGTAAGAAAAACAGGTAAACTCAGGATTTGTTCAAAAATTATTTCAATGAAATGAAACAATGCCAAAGTAATGACAGTTTCTTCCTGACAAAAGCTTCTTGTCAATCAATGTCCATACAAACCAGATACTATTTATAACATGTTTAAACACTAACCATTAATCTTTCCTTAGGTTTCTGTATATAACAGAAAACTGTATTCATATGCAAATTTGTGAAACAAATATATAACCTACAGGTATTTGCCATAAATATTGTCACAAGCAAATGTGGATACATATACATACAGTGTACTTAATTTTAGTATTGATTCATGTTCATGAATTAGATGACTCATACATTACCGTTAGAAGGGAGAAACACAATTAACCAGATGAAAACAAACATCCTGATTTGAAGCTTGAAACATTCAGTCCATTCCAAACAGGGAAGAAACTTTTATCTAGGAGTGTCAGAAAAATACTGAAACTGAAGCAAAGTTCAGACATAACATCAAACATATAATGAAACATTTCTGTACTGGATTTTATTTCAGTATAGCTGCACTTTATGAATATTTTACATAAACTTTTGCTACCTAATTATGACTTTACATTTTTTCGGTAAAGACAAATAAATGTGACTGTGAACAATTAAAATTTGTAATCATCAGGAGAATTTCTATATTGCACACCCTGTGGCATTACAGGGTTGAATTCAGTTTTTTATTTTGTTCAACAAGAAAGTACTGATTTTTCTCTTTAACTCCCCCACACCCACGCACACACGCAAACAAATATTGACTCCTTTAGTTCATTAATCTCATGAGAGCTCAAGCATTGTGTTGATCAAAGTTCTATTTACCTCTTTTTTTGTCCACTTTTCCACTCGTCTTCAGTGACTTTCTTCACAGGCGTCTAAATTGCCTTCTTTTCTCTTTCATATTTCTTCCCTTTTTTGTTGAATTAACATTTAGGAAGTTGGTTTGTGAGCACTTTTATGAAAAAAAGCTGCTCAACCAATGAGTGAGACTCAGGCTTTATAAACTATACATTTAATAAGTTGTGATAATGCATGTGTTTATACACATGCATAAACACGTGTATGCATCATCATAAATCATTTACTAAAAGGTTGTTTTGCCTTTTTTCTATAATTAAGAACATTAAAACTTTGACAACAGTATTTTTTATGCTTTTAAACTGCAGTTATTATTGCGCTTCAAGCCTACCATTTCGATTAACTTCTTATTTATAGCAAAAAAATAAATGAATCCATATTTGCAGAGACATATGAGTTTGATCATCTTCACTAGTTTTTTATTTTATTTCTTGTGTTCCTTTGAAGAAAGAAAAACCATTGCAAATATATAGCCTATATACAGTAGTTCGCCTGTGGTAGAACCCCCGCTCAGTCTGTCTCAGTCAACGTGTCCTTGGGCAAGACATTTCACTCATTTGACTGCTGGTGGTGATCAGAGGGCCTGATGACACAGACACATGGCAGTGTCACTTCTATCAGACCGTCTCGTAGAAGCTGTGCCTACAATGTATCTTACCACAATCAATCTGAATGTGTATCTGAATGGCTGAATGAATGATTTTAATGCGAAACATTTTTGGAATAATTTCATTTACAGGCCACTTACTAATTGCCTTAGACACCCAACTACAATGGTTCTGATACCTCTTTAAGTAAAGGATCATTGTAAAGTAGAGTGCTGAGTCTTCTACTGCTCACTATGTTGCCTTATGGTTGTTCAGGAGCAGCCAGAGCAAGTTTTTTGATGGCACCATAGTTGTAGATCTTAGTCTTGGCCAGATCTCTCCGGAAAAAGACATATTTTAATCTCAATGAGACACACCTGATTAAAGAAAGAGTTACATTCATACATACATTACAAACAGCTCCCGCCACCCCACCTTTCTGCAAGTTTGAGGCAGAGAGGGTGACAGCATCAACTTCCTGTAGGTTTCATCTGACAATCCAGACAATCTGACAATAACGTGTTGACGCAGCAATCTTTCACAATGCTGCCCCCCTCAGGAAAAAGTATGTAACTAAATTGCGGACTGATGTTTTCCTTGTGTAGTAAAGATATTTTTGTTTTGTTCCTAAATATAAATATATTTTGGTGAGTGTTAGTACGTTCTCCATTTGAGCCAACTCTATGAAATTTTGTCATACCCCATTTTCACACAAGTAAATAGCCAAACAAGAAATCTAAACCTTAAACATTTTAGGTCTGATTTTAAGCTTTTTTGAGTCATGTGCAACAAGTTATTGTTTATTTGTGCCTGATTTATAGGCACAAATATATTTTTCCTGGCCTATATAACATCTTTATGTGTAGAACATCTTCGTCATTGAAGTAATTAAGGAAAACATTCAGTCAAACAACAAAACTTATATAATTTTCATTGTTTAGTTTTACTCGGCTTATTTATGTAAAATATATGTTAAACACACCAATATTGTTCATTTTATTTATTTATTTTTATCCAATTGAATTGTAACTGGTTTGTCCTGTGACAAGAAAATTGTATTACTAGTTCAATCTCAGCAATTATGGAAGAAAAATTTCTAACATTTTTGTGTAGTGAAAACATTTTTTACTCGATGGTGACATTCGCTGTCTTCTGTAGTGTGTAGCTCATCACCAGCTGAGAGGAAGTGGTTTTAATAGCTCTAAAGAAAGACCAGTTTAGGGTCTGATGATAGATTGTATCTCAAGATCTCAGTAACTATATTTAAATAGTTTTAAACGTGTTTAAAGATGGTCAAAGCTGCAGGCTGCCATATATGGATATATGAACTGGCAGATATTACTGCTAATAATAAAATGCCATCAATGATGAATAACGTCTTGGACCCCAGGCATGAAACTGTTGCAGAACTAAAGATTTCATTCAATGACTGCTGCATCTTTGGTGTACAAAAGGACATTATCGTATTCCTACTTCCTCCAAGCATCTGTTAGACTTTATAACTCTCTTTATATTCTAAAAGTCTTTACACCCCTGCTGTCATAATTATTTTTGTCTGAATGTAGATGGTTTAACTTGCATGTTACTTTGCTGCTGCTTCCAAGGCAAGAGACATTAAAGGCTATTTTTATTCTACGGTAATGTTCATGCTGCAGTTAGTCTAGATCTTATTTCTGACATATGAGTGTGAATTGGCCCATCTCAACCACTTCCTTTTTTGCCTACTTCCTCAGTTAATGTGGTAAAAAATGAAAAACATAACCAATAAATGCTGAATACTGAAGCACATATATTATATGTACATTATATATACACTAGAAAAAGTAGCATTTGCTTTGTTAATTTATTTAAAATTTCTGGTGCAGTTACATAACCATAGATATTAAAATAACAGTAAAGATTTTTGAATAATCTTCACCTCAGGTTTCGGAAAATGGTATTGGCAAATCTGTGGCATCACTATCTTTCATAATGTCGTTCTGCATGTATGAATGGATAAAAAGCAAAACAAAAGCTGCAAATTTAAAACAGAATCTATCAACCATTCAAAGCTAAGACTATTGAAATTAAAATGTAATTTGGTATATTCAAGGGTAATCAGGATTATCTTTTCTCGGTATGAATTTACTTCATTTTTTTTATTTGGAAAGCAAATAAAGGTAACATTTACTCATGCTTTTTCTACACCCACTATCCATATAGGATTCAGAGAGGCCTTTTGAATTTTTATAGAAGTCCATAGATGAGATACACACTGAATAAATCAAACAAATATACACAACTAAAGTTCAAAACTAATATAAAATTACCTGTAATGTATTATACAAGAGCATCAATGACTGCATAATGTTTTATCTGTAATTTATATTAGAAAAACAATTTCCTAAAGTTCATACATGACATGTCAGGTAAAATGAGAAAGAAAAACTCAATTGATATTTACAATTGCAATGCAAGTTCTAAAGAATTATCTTGCATTTCAAGGAAGATGCCTGGTTTAGGCATATATAGACATGACAATAAATATTTACAGAGTATATAAATATTCAACTATTTAAATGTACGGTACTCTACAAAATATAAAAATAAACAATATAACTTCAGTAACAAAACCAAGAAGGGGAAACAAAAAATAAGTGTAACTAAAGTGAAAGATCATTATGATGTTATTTCTTTTCAGTTATATTTATGATATATCTCATTCTTATGCTAAGACAATTAATATGTCCGTATTTTCAACAATTTTAGTGGGACTGATTTCTCTTTTCCGGGAAACATACACAACCTGTACTTTTCTGTTGTGTCTAAAACAGTAGTGATATAAATCTAGTTTCAGCATGTAGCATCCGATTGACAGTAATCCCTGACAACAACATGTCAGTGTGGTTGTTGAACAATAACATTATACTCTGCTGATGAATTGGCTTTTTCCATACACATGTAAATTTGATCATCTTCAGTGGGTTCAGCCTTTTTTCTTGTGTTTTTTCTCCTATGAAGAAAAGGAAAACATAGTTGCTGTAAATGTACAGCCTACATACAGAAATTGGACCTGGAAAGGAGAAAATAAGTTACATTTTGGTAATGTAACTTACCAAGTGTGGTACAAGTAGATCATAGAAAAAAGATGCACACAGAGTGAAATACCAGCAATGACCCAGGGAAGAGATCCACACGCACAATGTTTCACATGATTAACTGTAAAATATAGAAATGCTGGTTAATTAGGGTTTCTGAGGAGCATGGTTTGAATTAAACATGTCTCTCGAATTAAGGAAGCATATGAATTTGATTTACTTACAGTTCACTTTAACATGAATTTCTTCTGTCATGCTGTCATTCTGATATGTTGCTGTACAAATGTATCGTCCTGCTTCTTCTACTGTTACATTCATGATGGAAAAAGAGGCATGTCCACTTTTTTCCTGCGGGTAGGTTAGTGTGTTGTTATCTACTTTGCTGAAAATATTGTCCTGGCAATGTGCTTTTGCTCCAGACTTAGTCCATTTAATAACTGATGGAGGAACGCTGTCCACACTGCAGGTCAGATTCAGATTGTCTTCCTCCATGACTGTTGTTTGGCCAAAGATCTGAGGTTTTCTAACATCTGTGGAGTATATTTTGAACAAAAGGGTTAAACATTACGTAATGAATGAATAAAACATGTGAGGCTGAAACTTAGATAATTGTATAAAATTGTCTGAGAAACAGTGATTCTACACACATTTCACTGTTACATTAATATCTTCTCTCAGAGTGTAGTTCAGGTGTTGTGCTGTGCAGATGTAAAGTCCAGCATCTTCGGCTGTCACATTAGGGATGGAAAACAACAAAATTCTACTCCTATCCTGATGATAGATTTCATGATGGCCGTGCACTTTGATTAGATTGTGGCTCTGGTGTTCAGTTTGTTTTGTAGATTTACTCCAGCCGATAACTGAGGGAGGGAAACTGTCCACACTGCAGGCCAGATTCAGAACATTTCCCTCTTTAACTATTGCTCTGCCAGAAATCTGAGGCTTTCTAACATCTGTAAAACAAAATTAAGCAAAAATATTTTAGCTCTCAGTAAAGCAAACACACCAAGAACATTTCAAAAGCACATTGGCCAAATTACCTACCAGTATATAATTCATTAAAAATGCCTCGTAGAATGTAAAATAAAAGGCATTTTGGTTAGATTTTTCATCTCAGCAAAAGTATTTTTTCAGGACGATAATATATTTTGCTGCACAAATGTAAAGCTTAGAAACGTTTGTTGTCACCTTAGAAATACAAAATAAAATACTCCTTTGGTAATTCAAGATGGGGAACTGTCAAAATTACATTCAGACTCCCCCTAGCCCCTTATCAGTATTCCCAGTTATTTGAATTTTTTTCCCAACTATGAGATGAAAATAATAAATGATTAAAAGAAAAAAAAAATAAGCACAACATAAAAGAAGAGCATTACTGAGCAAATGTTTTTAAAAAGCATCTTCAATAAGAGTTAAAAGATACTAAGGCACCCACAATTCACATTCAGAGTCACAGTCTCTCCTGTAGTTATGCCACCTGTGAAACTGATGTCACAGGTTATGTTAGTGTTGTGGTGATCAGCTGACGGGCTAAAGGTCAGAGTTGAGACATGTCTCTGTGTGAAAGCAGTCAGATTCTCCGTTTTTAAAGCAGTAATGTTTCCTATGATGTAAGAGTCTTCCTCTCCTTTCCCTCTCCACATCCAGGTGATTTTAGGAGGAGACCCAGAGCAGAGACCAGGAGCAGTGCAGGTCAGAGTGGCCTGCTGTCCCTCAGTCAGTGGAGGAATCATAACGGAGGGCTTTTGGCTCAGATCTGATGGAAACAGTTCATCAAATTAATCAACACAAAAATGGTAATCAGTCTGAGCTTGACAAGACATATTGACTAAATATTTTCTTCATTTTGTCAACAACAAAGCTTCAACAATCTTCTCTAAAAAATAAATAAAGGTAAAATTATTAATTTGCTTCATTAAGTCTAGCTATCTGATGTGGGAATTGTATACTGGAATGTTTCCTACCTGCTAACGAGAGATTTGCTTTTGCAATATATGTATATGCTTCTCCTGTTTCTTTTTTCTCAACTCGGAGCTGATATGATCCAGAATCAGATTTCTTAAGATCGTTGATCACCATGCTGCAGTTCTTCTCAGTCATGTTCAGGTTCAGCAGTGACATGCGACCTTTGAACCCAGGCTGAATGTTTTTCTTGTTCTTGTCAGAGTGAAATACAGGGTCAAATTTGTCACATTTGGCCTCAGTTGGTTCACATTTATACCAAATAACATGTTCGGGTGCAAAGAGGGACGTGAAAGAGCATGGTACCACAGCACAGAGTCCAACTTCTGCTTTTATTTCATCCTCATTTAAAGTAACACAAAAACCTTCATGTTGACAGGACTTTTCCATTCGTAATGCATCTGTTAAGAAGAAAGTAAGTAAAGGTTTTAAAAATAATTTCAAACAAATGAAAAGAGATCAAAGTAATGACAGTGTATCCCTAATAAAAGCTAATTGTCAGTCAACGTATATACACACTACATGGTGATTAAAAACATTTTTAAATACTTATCTTTACATTCTTTTATTTTAATGTCTGCACATTATACAAAAACTGTATTTATTTGCACATTTGTGAAAGCTATATATATCCTTTTACGGATTTCCCATGAATATTGTTACAAGCAAATATAGATACATATATTATATTTACTTTTAGTATTGATTTATGTTTACAAATGAGAGGATTCATACATTACCGTTGTACGAAAGGAGATACGTGATTAACCAGATGAAAACAAATGTCCTAGGTTTGAAGTTTGACATATTCAGTCCATTCCAAACAGGTAAGAAACTTTTATGCAGGAGGTTCAGAAAAATACTGAAACTGAATCAAAATAAAGTTTAGACATAATATTGCGTTTAATACAGCATTTCCATACAGGATTTTATTTGCTGGTAGCATAACTACTTTGCAAAATATTTAAGATAAATCCTGCTGTTAATTAATTGTGACTTTTCAGTAAAGACAAATGCATATAAATATGAATAATATTTATATTTGTAATCATTGTATTGTTCATTTCATTCAGCAAGAAAGTACTGTTTATCAGTCTGATGTGGGCTAAAGCATTGCATTAATCAAAAATGTATTTACCTCTGTTTCGTCTTCAGTGAATCTCTTCACCGAAGGTGAAGTCTTCATCCTATATTTCTTCCTGTTTCTGCACCATTAAGAATGGGGAAGTTGATCTGTAAGTATGTTGGTGCTTTGCACCTTTTCTGTTGCTAAGGCTATGTGCAACTTTCGTAACGTTTTTTTTTTGTTGTTTTTTTTAATGCATTTAATTCACAGCCATTACTGAACTTAGTGGTCTACCATTTGCATTTAGCTTCTTATTTAAGGTATAAATAAATAAATAAATATTTGAGGGAAACATGCAAGTTTGATCGTTTTAAGTGGACTTTGCTTTTTTGTGTGTGTGTGTGCTTCTTTGAAGAAAAGAAAAACATTGTTATTGCAAATAAACAGCCTATATAGAATAATTGGGCCTTGAAGCACAAAATCAACACAATGCGACTCATCAAATGGGCCACGTGTTATCAGTTCCATTGTTGTCAGACTGTCCCAGGGAAGCTGTGGCTACAATGTATTTATGAATGGATAAGTGAGTGAATGTAGTGTGGAGCACTTTCTGATCATCTGCACTGCAGGCCATTTATTTTTTATAAGCACACAGCTGCAAAGATGCAAAGTAAAGGGTCATTGCAAAGTAGAGTGATGAGTCCTCTGCTGCTCATTGTGTTGGCCCATGTCTGTTCAGCAGCAATAGCAGGTAATCAAGCTGGACTGGGATTTCTGATGGCAACATATGTGGTTGTCTGTCTCTACCTTTCTGCAGGTCTGAGGTTACAGAGTTTTCTAGGGAACATGGGAATTTTTTTTTTTTTTTTTTTTTTTTTTTTTGCGTTACCTGGCAATAGGTTTTGCGCTCTCTCACAATAATGCACTAATGTTTACAAATGAGAGGATTCATACATCCTCTTGCAATATATGTATATGCTTATTCAGTTATTCATGCGGCATAAGTGAATACTATAAGCCTTTCTTATGTGGCCATCAAATTTTCTGCTTTTATACAAGACTTTTGTGAGGTTTTTCCATGTATGTTAATATTTCGTTGAGAAATATCTGACGTCATATCTTTTTCTTTAGGATAAAAATGTGCCACAAACTTATGATATAAACAGAAACTTTCAGTAAGAAGGAACTAAAAAAATAATAATACATCCAAACTATTTGGACTATTTCTGTGTTATCATGGGTTAATAACTGACAGTTTTGATTACGTCTCTTTTGTGTTGAATGGTTTAAAGGGCTGTTTTCATGTTTTCATCTAAGCCTTAAACAAACAAACATAAACGTGCAGTGAATAAATAGAGTTTCAATATATTTTTTGCACCAAATAGTTAATAATAAACACATTTTAACCGAAGCTCTTTACTTTAAATTTTAAATTGACATTTGTGGCTGTATGCAAAATAGGCAGTAAGATTGCTACTGCCCAATACATCGATTACAATTCACTAGTCGATCTCAGGAAGGTCTTGAGTTGATCTGAGACGGTCTCTTCTTCCACGCAAATCAAAGTATTTAGTAAGATCCTAAATGTTCTTAAAAGGCAAGCTTCAAAAGGCTTCATCTGACATGGCCCCTTTTCACTCGGTACACGCTTCGAAGCCTGGCTTCAGATGTCCCAACTCTAGTGAAGGAAGTTCAATGTGTGTGTCTCATCTTTCTCATACCACAGCATCACACGATGAGGGAAGATCATTTTCTACATTACCCTCATCCATCCAAGGTCGCAGGGTAATATAAATTATATGCTTGTGGAAAGTGTTCACATCTATGGTTCACGTGTATTAGTATTTAAAACATTTTTAAATACTAATCTTTACATTCTTTTATTTTAATGTCTGCACATAATACAAAAACTGTTTTTATTTGCACATTTGTGAAAGCTATATATATCCTTTTAAGGATTTCCCATGAATATTGTTACAAGCAAATATAGATACATATATTATATTTACTTTTAGTATTGATTTATGTTTACAAATGAGAGGATTCATACATTACCGATGTACGAAGGGAGATACGTGATTAACCGGATGAAAACAAACGTCCTAGATTTGAAGCTTGACATGTTCAGTCCATTCCAAATAGGTAAGAAACTTTTACACAGGAGGTTCAGAAAAATACTGAAACTGAATCAAAATAAAGTTCAGACATAATATTGGGTTTAATACAGCATTTCCATACAGGATTTTATTTCCTGACAGCATAACTACTTTGGAGAATATTTAAGATAAATCCTGCTGTTAGTCAATTGTGACTTTTCAGTAAAGACAAATGCATATAAATATGAATAATATTTATATTTCAATCATTATATTGTTAATTTCATTTCATTCATATGTGAGATGTAAAATATTGTTGTTCTATTGAAAGAACCAATGTTGTTAAAAGCTAACATGCTTAAGTGTTAAAATATATTTTATTTGTGCTAATTAAAAATGGTAAAAGCTATTGAAATACTTAAAAGCCATTTATATATTTTTATTTTGATAGTTAAATACAAAAGGTCTCAGACAAGGAGAAAAGATATTGGATTTAAAGCACTTACTACAAAATTAATATGGTTTTAAAAAAGCTATTTGTGAATTAATTTAGTCATTTGATGGAATTCATAATTCCATCAAATGACATGTTAAAAAAATAATTGTTTGTTTTCAAGGAATATTAAAGCCATTTCTGATGTAATTAAGCTAGTGGTTCTCTACTGAAGTAGATGATACGTGAAGTACTGTATGTTGTATATGAAGTGTTATGACACAGAAGAAGATTAATCTTCCGATTGAATTTGAAGGAAGCGCAACGTGTGTCTCATCTTTCTCATACCACAGCATCACACGACGAGGGAAGATCATTCTCTACATTACCATCATCCATCCAAGGTCGCAGGGTAACATAAATTATATGCTTATGGAAAGTGTTCACACCTATGACCAATGTCTTTGTCACTCTAATGTGTGCGCTCTATCTAAGATGTTTGTTCCTTCCTTGAAAGAAGACATATTAGAGGAAGTGAATGTGTTTTTTTTTTCTTTCTGTAAGAAAGAATATGTGTATGTGTGCAAATCGACTCTGTCTTCAAAACAGGGCAGATCCCAGTGGGGTGCTAATATGTTTTCTGAACAGGCGAGAAATAAACTGACCAAGCATAGATCTGTTCTCATTCATCTTTATTTAATGAAGAGCTGAAGCCAGCACTCCAGAACACAAATCTATACAATATTCATCATTCTTGTTATATTATATGGTATATCTTATTCTTATCTAATAGACAGTTACAATTTCTTTGTATTTAGCAATTGTGGATCAAATCATTTTTCTTTTCTAGAAAACATAAACCCACTCTTCTATAGCATGTAAAATACTGAAATTGATAAAAAAATATATATATATATATATTTAATTATCTTTATGTAAGATCCAAGTGAGAGTGACCTCTGGAGGCATGTTAGTGTGGTCGTTGGACAATAACATCATACTCTGCTGATGTATCACGCTTTCGCAGAGACATATAAGTTTGATCTTCAGTGAGGGTTTTTTTTTTTCCTGTGTTCCTTTGAAGAAAAGAAACACGTTATTTCAACTGTACAGCCCATATACCTTCATTTGGCCTGAAAAGCACGAAATAAATTTCATCTAACTTACCAAAGGTGCCAAATGTACATCATACAGAAAACATGTACACTGAGTGAAATACCAGCAATGACCCAGGGCAGAGCTCCAAAATCAGAAACACAACCTTTCTCGTGATCAGCTGTAAAATTAGAGAAATACATGTGAATTGAAGCTCCTGTAGAAGGGAGTTTGAATAAAGCGTTTGAAAACTTTTGATGTAAGGAAGCTTAAAAAGTTGATATGAGATGAACTCAAACATAATGCAATGTAATGTTTTGTTTTGATATCTGAATTTGCCCAAACATTACAAGATTATACATAAAGAACACTGTTTCTGACCTAAATGAACATGGAGGAGAAAGAGGAAATAAACATGCCTAACACAAGCTCAAAGGAAGTTGTACCTTCTTCTGACAACTCTCGATGCATCATGAGGTTTTCTTTGACTTCCCAATTTTCATTGCTGCTAAAACATTCAACACTGATGTTGCCAGGGTTTTTAAGAGATAGGGTACTGTTCACAGTGTGGTTTGACACTATGTTGATGATAGAGTACTCTGTGTGGTTCTTTAGTAGTGGCCATGTGATGGTGGGTGAAGGAAAGCCCTCACTGATGCATACACAGCTTAAGACCTCTGCATGTTGCACACATCCAGAGCCTTTCAAGATCTTTGCCAAGACTGTAAGCACATGTGTGTAAAATATCTCGTAGCTGTGGTACAGAGGTTTTACACTTCATATTTATAGAACTGAAAAAAAACAACAACAAAAAAACATTGAAACCCACTAAGATACAGAACATACTTACAGCTTACATTCAGAGAAACTGTCTCTTCTGTCATTATGTTTCCCGGAAAGCTGACTTTACAGGTTACATTGGTGTTGTGGTGCTTAGCTGAAGGTTTAAAGGTCAGAGTTGATCTGTGTCTCTGTGTGACACCAGTCAGATTCTGGGTTTTTAAAACAGTCGTGCTTCCTGTGATGATATAGTCCTCTATTCTTTCTCTCCACATCCAGGTGATGTTAGAAGGAGACTCAGAGCAGAGACCAGGAGCAGTGCAGATCAGAGTGGCCTGCTGTCCCTCAGTCAGTGGAGGAACCGTCACTGTGGGTTTCTGATATAGACCTGAGCAAGACATGGTTGATAAATAAAATCAATAGGTGACATTATCAATGTATCTTAAATTTAGATGGAAGAAATACATTTTGAAGCAATAAAGTATTGAACATGTGTATCTCAATATTAATGCAGTTTCTTTGGTCTGCAAGTAGAGGTCACCAAAGACAGTTTCTTGTGAATTTTTAGACAGAGAATTAAAAAGAAATTTCAAACATAATATAAATGTATGCACATCAATAAATCAACAAACTGAAGTTACTTTTGTGGTTGCCTTTCATACCTTTAACAGAGAGAATTGTTCTTGAAGAGAACATAACGCCATCTGGCGTTCCATGGTAAAGACCATTAACTCTGAACTGATATGATCCAGAATCAGATGTGGTGAGGCCATTGATCATGATGATGCAGTTCCCCTGACTCACATCAGGATCCAACAGTAAAATCCGTCCTAGAAATTCTGAGGGAACCTTGTTACCATTTATGTGAAATACTGTGTCAGAGTCACTACATCTCTTTTTCAATGGTTCACATTTAAAACAGACAATATTTTTTGGTATAAATCCATCAGCAGTGGTGAAGGAACATGGTATCACAACACACAGTCCAGCTTCGGCTGTTATTGCTCCCTCATTGAGAGTAATGCAGTATTCATTGTAACAGACCGGTCTTCCAAGGGCTGATTCAACTGTTAATGTGAAGGAAAAGACCAAAGTAGTTATATATTTGTTTTTGTTATAATTGTGAAAACTGTTATATATATTTTGCAAACTGGGGATACTTTCATCTAACAAATAATTTTTATTAGTGCAGAAACAAA
Source organism: Poeciliopsis paucimaculata (assembly GCA_903067055.1). Classification (NCBI taxonomy): domain Eukaryota; kingdom Metazoa; phylum Chordata; class Actinopteri; order Cyprinodontiformes; family Poeciliidae; genus Poeciliopsis; species Poeciliopsis paucimaculata. The sequence continues at coordinate 95,653 of CAEGAD010072566.1, forward strand.
CAGTGTAAATGTTTCAGGACTCATATGTTTTTTTAAAAACTTGACAGGGATAAGTAGCCTAAACATTTTATGATTACATTTATCAGCAAAATAAAAGTAATTAACATCAAAGCAAAATATTGTCACATAAAAATTGTTTTAAGCACTACATAATAAAAAAATGTTTCTGATACCTGTATATGTGGTGGAACCCCACAAAAAGAGAAGCAATGTTGTCCAGAAGACAGTAAACATGGTTTGATTCCTTAGTGGTTACTCTCCTGATCCTTCATTGCAGCATGAACATTTAAAATGCAGAAATAGATTCAGTGGAAAGTTCAGTCTTGAGATGTCAAAATATAGCAATACAGGATGTTGCTTTTTTTCCCCCTCAGCTATATCATTGAGACATACCTCCAAGGGGAGTGGCCCTTTCTGGAAGCCAGCTAAATTAAGATTGAGCTTTGCAACAAATTAGTTAAAGGTATAATTAACACTACCTGCTAATGTAGTAGTCTTTAGCATCCTAATTAATGCAACGTTCACTGGAACCAACAGTCTTAATCAGCATGAGTTGAACCTAGGATTGTTATGACTTGAGCTTACGGAATCTTATGATTTGTGAAATATTATGTCTCCTTTTCCATAATTCACATTTGAACCAGACAATATTTTTTTGGTGTAAATCCGTCAGTACTGGTGAAGGAACATGACATCAAAACATACAGTCCAACTTCGGCTGTTATTACTCCGTCACTGAGAGTAGCGCAGAATCAATTTATCAATTTAGCAGAATGGTCTTCTGAGAGCTGATTCAGCTGACAAATGCAGAAATATATATATTTTTGATAATAACACTGATTTTTAACAACTAAAAGGACCAATTGTATGTGTTTAAGGCTAACTGGGACATCGTCATCTTCAAAATTTGGAAACCATTATGGTGAACAAAAGTTAATCTAACAAGTGCATATTTTTTTCTCATGAAGACTGTTCATAAGGAAATATTTGTCTCTTCTTTGCTAGAGAGACTTCTTTGGAACACCTTCATACACTTAAAAACTCACTGACTCCTTTTAGGACATATATTGTCTTGTTGCTCCAACATCTATAAAATCTATAAAACCACATGTCTTCTTCTTAATGAATGTAAGATGGCAAGTTTGTGATGTGAAACGTGACAGTCAGCTGTAATTCTGAAAATAATGTCGATTGGATGACTGTTAAACCCACATGACGAGCGATGGAGGGAAATTGTCAACACCCCAGGGTGGATTCAGGAAGTCTCCCTCTTTTACAGTTGTCTTTCCAAAAACCAGAGTTTCCTTCGTTTTTGTGGACATTGTAGTGTATTAGATGTCACTACTTTGAATTGGGCAACGTTTTTGTCAGCAGTCTCACTGGTACTTCATATGAGTTGGTATCTAACTCCAGTTCACATGTGGAGTGGAATGGTGGGGGATTCAACAAGCATGTTGTTGATAGTTGAGCTCTTATATATTTGAGCAGTAATAAGTTGCATCATGTAGCCATTCCTATGCATTGTATAGTGTGTCAACATTGTTTTCCTATTTTAATAATCCTTTATCATACAATTTAGAGCTAATGGTGACATGCATTCTGTTTCTGCATTGTTGCTATGTCGCAGTTAATGCTTCAAAGACTCTAAGAAAGATGAAGTAATAATCGCATGTCAACTATTTAAGAATTGTATTCAGTTGCATTCAAATTCTTTCCAGCAGAATTTCTGACAGTTCACTTTCACATTTGGGTTTTGTTGATTGTTTTTTTTTTTTTGTCATAAAGTAGAGACCCAGAGCAGAGTGACAAATATTGCATGTATACGGTATCTCACAGTTTTATTTCTGTCAGATCATCTCAATAATGTTTCAGTGTTAGAAACAGATGGAATGAGCAATGCATCCAGTCGTTATTGACTGATCAAAACTTCACCTCACCATGAATACCAAGACAAATATAAAAAATGACTGAACAACCCAGCAGCTGCTTTATCTAAAAGCCAAATCATTCAGTTTATTTTAGCTGCTAAACCGATACTGTAAATATAAAAAATCTCTTGACTGTCCATTCCTTTGTGCACATCAGTCTCAAACATGTTTGGAAAGTACCAAAGGTTTTAATGTAGACTTGTATGTTAGTGGTAGGCTGCCCTCTGCTGGCTGTTACTACAAGAAGAGTAATGCAGTAGCCCTGCTGACAGTACTCTTCCGCCAAAACGAATGCACCTGTCAGCCAAAGATTATATATTATCTTTCATTGGTTTGTTTATGATATACTTCAAAAAGACAGATATTCAGAATCTCAAAAATATGCAAAGAAGTACTTCCTTTGTTATTAATTCACTGTGAATTTTCTTTTCACATTAAACTAAAATGAAACACAACATATTTTAATTTAATTAAAACTTGATGTTGAAAATTTGAAAGTGGTTATTTTACCTGACAAAAACATGATTACCTAGGCAAGAAACATGAAGAAAAATGTTGATGTAACGCTTGAAATATTAAACTAATTTCTCCACAGAATACAGTTTACTGCAGCATTAGAATAAAAGCAAATCCAACATTAGGTCTGAATGACTCATAAAACTTTGTAGTTTTATAAAGAGTAAGTCTCTCTGAAAAAGTTTTAAATATTGTGACATTTTTCAAATATTGTGACGTTCATCAAACTGAATGTTGTCCAACTGTGTTGCCTTGTCCATAGCCTGTCTTCACTGCACTGACTCGTATCTGTGTAAGTTGGAGTTTTTTTCCAGCTGTTATTTTAAGTTCTCCAGGAAGCTTGTAGATTACAAATTGTTGTTTCAGCTAGCTGCCTACAGAAAAGGGAAGTCACTGTCGATACTAACGCAACACATCATTACTTTTATATTAATGGCCTTTTATCAAGTAAAACATGTATTTTCTGTCTGTGATCGAGTTGAAAATATCAGTCTTTTGTAATTTTAAGTGTTGTAAATTATCTCTTTTGACACCTGATATTTAAATAAAGGAAGCGTGTTAAACAACAAAGGACTGAAGCAAAACCTTTATCATCATTTCCCCATTTTAACAGCAATTCAGTATCTTGTGAGGAACTTAAGGCTATTTAAATTGTATTATAAGGACTGTGTGACTGTTTGTTATAGCTATGCATTTATTATATGTCAATAATCCTATTGTAATGGCCTGTATACTGATATCAGTCAGGGCTTCCTTTCACAGGACTAGTTCAGATCATTGCAGATTGTTTTTTAATACATATATGCAAATCTTAGTCCATCAGTTGCTCCCCAAACCATCAGTTTGTTATATGCTTCACATTTCCTCAAATTAGAAAGCAGGTTAAACGGCAGCTTTCCCCTAAGCCTTTACTTTACCATGTTGTCGATATATATACTAACATGATTTTAAAACTGCTATGTAATTGGGTTTCCTTTTTGTTTATTTGTTTTTAACTAGTCTGCCTTCTTCTGGTCAAGACGATATACAGTACTACACAAAATTCTAGGTCAGTAGCGTTAGTTGTTACTGTTGCTTCACAAACATCATCTTATTAAAAACTGTTTAGTGTGTTTCTGTGTAAGCTTTGCATGCAAAGGCATTTTTTCTGCAGCTATCTCCAACGGTCTAAAACCATAAAATATCTGATAGGATAACCCGCAACTCAAGAGTGATTGCGTAAATCCATTGTGTGCTTGGAAATTGAATCATACATAACCAGCAAGCATAAACTGTTCGCTGTCATCAACTTCTTCTTTTGCCACTTTTGCTGAATGTCATGGGTTTTCTCCAGATTCCAGCGCGCAGTTCAAAAACACATCTAACTGTTAGGATATTTTGATGTAATCAAAGCTAACGCACATAAATGTGGGTCAGAATTGAGACACACCAATCCGGTTTTCTCTCGCCAAGATGGCACACAACTCAAGAGAGCAAAACTGCAAAGACAGAGACTGAATAATACAATCAAGCTTTTATCACACTATAACTAATTATATTTTTCTGATAATGATTAGTAATAATCATAGGCTTTCAGAAATGGTTGCCACAAGGACAAAATTTGTATTGAATCAGAATCATTATGGGATTTGAAACTTCAGTTGTATGTTGCTTGTAATATGTTCTTGGTTTTAATTTTACTTTCTGAGCTTTGAGAGATGAATCATGTTGTCCTTTTGGCTCCTGTTGTGGCACTACCGTGGCAATCGGATGTGGGAAGGGTGTGGAAGGAATGGAAGGAGCAGGATTTGAACCCTGGTCTGTGACCAGCCTGCTGTAGCATCCAAGCCACTACTGCTCCCACTACCAGATGACTCATCTAAAAGCACAATAAAGGTGTTTTCTGTTTTATTCAAGTAAAGAAAAAAAACCAACCTAAAACCAAAAATTACCATAATTTTGTTGTGTTTAAAAACAGCACACAACACAGTGTATTGTTTTCTACCAATAATCCACTGTTGTTTTTTGTGTATTTTTTTGTCTTTTATTTGTATTTATTTGGAACAGAAGACAGATGAATTTTGAATTGCTTAAAATAAAACAGAGCAAACCATATAACAACAAAACTGTCATATCTTTGCAATCTCTCTGATAATTTCCAGAGAGATTGCAATTATTGATTTGAATTATTGTGTCAGAATATCAGAACTGTAGAAAAAAAATAATGTAATGATAATAATGATCACAAAGTATTGGACAATTTAACTGTACAACACACCGTGACAAAGATTAGATGTATTTAATACTTGTATGAAAAAAAATAATAATACAAAAATAAGAGGCATTGTAAGACTGCAAGCCAGCATGGTTGGAACCCTCCATTAAAGTAACAAGAACACTGTCTTAATAAAAGGCCAAATTAATTTGAATTGGTCAAAGCTGACAATGTTTGCATTCTGTAATAAACACAACTTTAAAAACGTTTTCTAATAGTTGTGCCATTCTCACCACACAGATTCTGCCCTTTCTTGGTGGCAGACCATGTATTAGCAATTACCTTTTTATTTCTTTGACAAACGTCCAAATAGGACAGAATATTTCAAACTGGAATCTTGCATATAGATTTTTCACACTATATTTTTGTGTGGCACCTTTTGATACCTTGGATAAAACCAATTGTACTACTTAACAATTATGACTAGTGCATCCATTACTTTGAGGTGTTATAGAGGAAGTAATGAGTCAGCTTCCTTTGGAAATTAACAACTGGTAAGGCTTTGGAATCACTTAGCAGCTGTTAAATGCTGTCTGTATTGCATAACCATTGCAGAGAAAAAAAATAAATTATGCCAATAGAATCCAAAACTCATGTTGTCTATCAAAACCTATGCAGCATGGACAGATGTAGGTGTAATTTGGAGGTGTGTCCTTATCGATCATTTACGGAGCTCAGAATGAACCAGCTTCTATGTATAGTAGGTTATATTCTGGAGTGGTATTTATGAAGAAAGAAAACTGGATTGCTTGTTTTAAGTGGTCGGTGAGATTCTTTTAGTTAAAGCCAGAGCGATGGGGGGACTTATAGCATAAAACTGACATTACAGAATAGTTATATAATATGATAGGAATCCTGTCTGCATGGTGAGTGTGGTTAGGACTTAGCTTTGACAACATGACAAGACCACTTGAGATAACAAAGCAATGCGGGTACACACCAACCCATCAGGATGGATGCCACCACATTTCTATGTGTCCAAAGCTGGGTTATGATATATTGCTGCAAAAAAATTTGTGTGCGCACACCAATCAGTCAAGGAACTCTCACGGTTCATGCAAGTCCACGGGATTCAATCCTGGCATTTATTCAGGGTGATTCTCAAAGTCACAGTCTGGTCTTTATCCAATGAGAAGAGTGCCTAGAATATATCACAACCCTAAATTTATTGTACATTACGGAGTTTAATAAACTGAGGTTTTAATAAATATTTTAAGCTAGTTGATTTTAATTTGAAATCAGTGAAATTAAGCAGGTAATTTTCTTCTGAATTTTCTGATTTGACTATTTAAGTTCAATACTGTTTAATATTTGAAGCCTATATTAAGACAGTGTTTATCCAGACTGGCTTTGGAAATGTATTGCGCGACTGCTTTTAAATGTGTCAAACTGGTAAAACACTCATGCAAAATATGTTGTAAACACACTGCCATCATCTTCTTCATAAATATACATAAATTTTATTTATTATAAGACATCATTATCAAGTTAGAGTATTAGTGTGCTTCAATATTACATCACAGGTTCATCAAATGTATTTTAGCAGCACAACCAGTTGACGAGTTGGCATTACTTTTTTCATTCATAAGTTTGATGCAATCCTGTGGAAAAGAGGAATCCATTTCTGTGGGAAGTTAACAGATACCCCACAGATCACAGACATCTGATCTTTCGGTACAATTTCAACACACACGCATACAAACACACACATTGTCTAGAAGAGATAACACTTTGGCCCCACACACATTTATATGTTGTGCTTTAGGTTTGTATTTTCTAGAGTGTGTGAGAAAACATTTTTTTGGAGAAGAAAATAGACATTTTGCACTTGCCACAGTAAGCAAAAATTGACATGAATTAAGGGGAAATGCTTGAAATCAATTGTGGCAGTTTTGATAAGTGGGTGGTATGTCACTTAATCTTTCAAATTGCTGTCAAAAGTAAGTGACACCTTTTTGTTTCCTGTGTCGACTGAGTTCCACAACATAACAAATACAGTAATGATGAGGCAAAATACCAAGCTATATAACTCTGTTGTGCCTCGATACATTTATGTGCTTAAGATGTAGTGAACCAGAACCAGAAAAGAGGGGATGTAATCTCTGTTCAGAAAACTGAAGAAAAACACAGTAACTCCTTGCCCTGATGCTTCGACTGGCAGCAGACGCAGTGACAATAGTCAGACAGATCAAATAATGAGACAGATGAGACATGGATAACTACAAGAATAAAAAAAATATGAAATGATGTAGAAACAATGTACAACAATTGAATCTTGTAATTAAAAATAATGTATGATTTTGTCCTGTGAGTCCGGCTCCATCCTGGAAAACGTGTAGTTTTGAGTGGCGTATAAAAAGGATATTGGATAAAGAAAGGGGCACCTCAAAGCGGGAGGCCACTGTCAGGGAGTTGTACATTATAAATTATATATAAGGATAAAAAAATGAAACGGTGAGTCACCATAACCAGGGAGAAATCCAGTGAAGGAGTTAATAAAAGTTTTTGCTGAAGTTGTATGTAACTCGTGGCTGCCACTGCGTCTCGCATAGCCGAGGGATCAGGGAAGGATCGCGATTCATTTGGCTTTGATTTCTGTGTAGTTGCTGCCATCATCTCCTCTCCCGGATGGCCCCTCCCTGGGCCTGGCGCCAATAAACTCCAGAGAAGCGTAATTCAGCTCTTGCCTCTCCAGTCCTGCCACAGAGCCCACAGGTTGGTAATCGCCGTCTTCTCCCTGCAGACAGGAGGAGCATTCACCACCACGAACTATCAAGATCCAAGGCATGATCAAAAATCAGTTAGGAGTTACTGGTTGACATAATGACAATAGGACTGACGATGTTTGGTGTTAATCTTGCGGTTTGTGTTACAAATGAGAAAGCCATGCAGAAGGCCTTTTTGGAAACAAATTAAAGTGAACAGAAAAGAGAAGCTCATATGCAAGGGGATGCATCTGTCTCTGTGTTTTAATAGGGATTCGTTTGGGAACCTTACCGTAGTCTCCTCTAGAATGGAGTTAAACTTTGAGCCCAACAGCTCTGTCTTAAGCTGTGCAAGAGTTAGGGGAGAGAAAAAACAGACAGAAAATGCAGAGAAGCGATGAAAGCAGGAGAAAAACAGTGTTTCGAAAGGTCATTGTTGGAGTTATTAGACTGCTAGTGGGAGAGATTACTTCATGACCTCTTTTCAGAGCTTAAAATGGGGTCTCATACTATTTTCATTACACAAAATGTTAACCCCAAACATTCTGAGAATGGTCGTTCAACCCCTCCGTATTTATAATCTGAATTATTGACATCATTATGTCTCACCACTTTCTTCCTCAGATTTTGTTTGTCCTTCTTGACTGCGCTGTAGTACAAAGCTGGGTTCTCCAGGACCACGTCCTGCCTAGGGTTGCCATTCTCTCTGGGGGACGGAGTCACATAATCAGACTCGGTCTCAACTGCCAGTAAAGCTGGACGACACGCCAAGCCTGGGCATCCATTTTAAAACAAGCTGTTTAAGGTTATGCTGGAGGCCGTCTTTGGCTGTGAGTGACGTGGTTATTTGATGGGTTTAGTCGCTGAGATTGCTGTTGTACTAAAGAAAGCTTGCAAATTTGAGGATCGAATGAGGCCTTGGAACTAAATTAAAGCACCTTGGTTAAGAGGGCTACCTGGGTTGTATTTAGCACAGCAGGTCAAGGATACGGAAGCAATGTCAGAGCAGAGAATCATGCCTGCAAAATATAAGGTTAGTCCAGCTTGCTTACTACCTCCACAAGGCAGCCAGTGTGAATTTGCAAAGATTTCATCTCAGTTTTGTTGTAGCAAATAAACTTAAATTGCTTTTGACAGAAGATTCTCACGTCCACATCAATCCCACATTCACTCAAATACAATCTGCATACATGTGTTTTAGAATGGATGACTAGGCTTAAGTGTTTCCAAGGAGCTCATAAAATTCTTGGTAAGCAAAACAAAGACTTCTGTCTAGCATTGACTTCTCCATTAGTTTGTTGTTTATACTCACTTCTTGTTATTCTGGCCCACATATCTCACTGCTGCAATGATGAAGGCAATGACTGCAACTCCTCCAATGGTGCCAACTATAACTGCCATCATGTACTTTTCTAAAAACACAAAGGTGATGGACTGTAAACTGACAGTAACAATTGCACAAGTACTGCACAGATAATGTCAAGCCCAAAATTATCCATACCCCTGGACTATTTTGAATATTTAAGACTATTTTTTTATTAAACCAATAAGTCTGTTTATTGGTTTAAATCTGCGAAGAGGTATGAAAACATTTTGGCTCAACTGTAGAAAAGGAGTTCAACCAGTCGAGACATGCTACAGTAAATGCACAAATATTGTACAAACTATAAAAGCTTTTCTTTTTTTTTTTTCTCCGAAGAGTTTTTGCGGCACTAGTGGCTCGTATTTCTGACAGTAGGCAGACAGGAAGGAGGGCGAAGAGAGGGGGAAGACATGCGGCAAAGGTCGCCGGGACCGGGAATCGAAACCGCAACGTCCGCGTCGAGGACTAAGGCCTCCAAATGTGGGGTGTGCTAACCCCCTGTGCCACCACAGCATGCCCCATAAAAGCTTTTCTTAAGCAAATGTAGCCCGATTAGTCAGTCAAAAGTCCTTTGCTTTTCAGTGTGAAAATAGTAATGCAAATAAGTTGGGATGATTTGTTCCTAGTTCTCTTTTAGACATAGCCTCATTAATAGTTCTAGTGAACTTCCTAAATATTGAATCTGGAAATGTCTTTATGTGTTTACAATCAACATGTTGAAAACCTTCTCAAAAAGCGACTGGTCGTTTATGGTCTTTTATTGCTAGAACACCTGCAAGCTTCCCTAAATCACTTCTTTATTGAGAGATAAAGAGTTTCTATGTTATACGAGTTTAAAGAAGGTATAATCCAGTTTTAAACTGAATGTAAAGGGCCAACAAGCTCAACTCTAATAATATCGCCACATACCAGGAACAATGTCTCCACTCTGTTTTCCTCCCGTTTCATTCCTCCTGTTTTCCTTGTGGTCATCACTGGCCCAGCACAGATCCTTCTATTTTCTCATTTTTGACTCATTCTCATGTGATTTTTATTTAAAAAATGTCCACAGTCTTTGATATTCTTTCTTTTGATTCATTGGTCCAGGCTCGATGTTTTATCGGAGTAGGTGATTGTCATGTTCTAACTTCCTTAACATACCCATAACTTAAAACCAGATTGCACAGCTAGTAGCGCTGTTGCTTTACAGTCAGAAAGTCCAGGGCTCAAATTGTAGCCTGGGCGCTTTCTGCATGCAGTTTGAATGTTCTCGTTGTCTTCTCTGCAGATTCTCTGGCTCCCTCACACACTCCAAAAACATAAATGCTTGGTCAACTGGTCTCTGTAAATTATCCTCAGGTATGAATGAGTCTGTTTAGGCATTCAGAAAACTCCCAGGAGGAAGATTATTGGAATACAATAAATTTGGGTATATTCGGATGTATCACATCCTAAATACAGTAGTTGTTATGTTACTGAAGCAGGAGAAATAGTGCTTTATTTGGGATTTATTTTTGCTGTAGATCAATACAGGTTTAATTTACTGGAGCAGAACAGAGTGTGTGTGATTAAATATGGTCTCTGAGCCTGTTGTAAGGAAGGGCTAACATCAGCAGACTTTTTAAGTGATCCAAGAAATCGATACAAAACTGGCGCTCAGATCTGAATAACTATGCCAGATATTTAGAATCATTAAAGCCATCTTGAAACTTTCACTAGGTTGGATAGGACAGATTGTGCATTGCAATGTAGGTGCTGTGCTCATGTCATGCAACAATCAAAATACCAGACAAATGAGATACTAACCTGGGTGATTGTACAACACTCCAAAAAGGTAACTGTTAAAGAAATGGCCAGCTTTAGGGTAGCAGATATGAAAAGGGTTGCATTTTTTCCATCAGCTATATACCAATGTGAGAGCGTACAAGGGAAAATTTATTTTGGGGAGAATCTGAGAGTCAAGTTGTAGAAGGAATCTCCAAAGAATTATGCATACTATCCCTACTTTTAAATTCCAGAAAATATACATGCCTGCAACATCTGGTTTCAGTTATCACTTAAAAACCATCTGCAATCCTAAGAGCATATCTCCTTCAGCGTGCCTGTTGTCATAAGAACCTTGTACTCCACAGTCGAGCTTAACAGAAACTTTGTCAAAAAGGGGGTGTGGAGTGTTATTGATAAAAGGTCATGTCTCCTAGAAAAAGTCTGACATCTATCATTTGTTCGAGCACATAATATCAGGCTCTAAACAAGATGAAACTGTACTAGACATTCATCACTTATTCAAGTGGAAGACAGCACATTGACAATGTTTTTTCTAAAATGTACAAATAATTTTCTCCACTCCTCCCTGATCAAATAAACCAGTTTTAGTTTTTAGTTTTAATTGCTTAAAACACGTTAACCATCTGGTTTTGCTGTAAAAGAAAAAAAAAAAATCATATTTCATTAAAATCAAACTCTTGAAACTGTGTTGGAAAAAGGAAAGGACATGAAAACAGTCAAAGCAAAAGTAAACTCTTTGCACCTACTTTCTTGTTGGAGCTCCAAAAGGACACTCTCCCTCCCATAGATGTTGTACATGCTGCAGTGGACGTTCACGGCCGGCCCGTTGTTGTCGGCCCGCTCACCTTTCTCCCGTAGTTTGATCATCGCAGTGGATGTGTGACCGTCCGTGTGAGTATAGAAGTTGAACCGACCGTCAGTTTCGTTGATGGTGATGTTGAGGTCAGGGAGGTAAAACTCAATAGTGGGTTCAGGGTTTCCCACAGCTACACAAACACACTGGACGCCCTCCCTCACTACTGTGCACTTTGACTCCTCCAGAAACAGAGGGGCATCTGTTAAAAAAAGGATAAACAGATATAGGGGTTGATAAACAGAACATGCCTGTAAAACATTTTAACACTATCAACAAGTTGTCAATAAAGTCAACTTCTAATCACTGTAGGCTAGATGAAAAGATATAGACAATTATAAGTTTCTACAATCTCCATTGCAATATTGTATTTCTATAAATATACTACCATAAATTTGCCAATGAGAATAATCCAGGAAAGTGAGGCACTCACATTCCACAGTGATATTGAGGGAAGCGCTGGCTCGTCCATGCTCATTCTCTGCCAGGCAGCGATACTGTCCTGTTTGCTGCGGTGTGATATCCATGATCTCCAGCACCGAGAGATCGCCAGCAGTTATGGAGCCTGCCAGCTCCCCATCCTTCAGCCAGGTCAGGGTTGGAGCTGGGCTCCCCATGGTGTTACAGTGCAGGGCCAACGAGGAGCCCTGAACTACTGTCATGGAGTCATTCACAACAGGTTCCCGAGGAGGGTCTGTTATAAAAACAAAAAAAAACAGGGAGAATTTGAGCTTGTTTTTGAAAAAAAACACACAAAAAAAACATTTTATTGCTGATTGTCAAGAATGTTCTCACAGTAACAACGTATTTAAATATGACAGTAGTTTACTATCATGTATGAGGCTACTTTTTGAAACATATATGAAACATAGAACATGCAGTATTTCAGTATTCAGTATTCGATATAAAAAAGTATTCGGTGGTTTAAATTACTATTTTATTGATTTTAACACTGCAGTCCATTTATATGGGGCAGCTATAACGATGTAAAACAATTTACATGTTTTGTTTTTTGTATGTGTTTCACACAAGAAGATCACTTGGGGCGCAGTGCCTCTCGTCTCCAAAGTAAAAATAAACATCATGTTTTGTTTAAATAATCAGCTACTGAATGGCTGACTATGATTTTAAAACGTGGCATGCACAAAAAAACAACATGCTGTTTTTGATATTTCAGTGTTTTTAAGAAGCAAAGTGTGAATTTTAGACTAGGATCTATTTGGATTAGTCAATACTTTTATCCTGCAGGACAAGCTAATCTGGATAATAAGCGCATAAAGGCATCAGAAGAGTTTTCTACTGGAAGTAAGATACTAACCTCTTATAACTTTTGAACCAAACCTCACTTCAAGCATCCAAAACTGTCTTTTTTTTCTCTGTATACTAGAAAACATCCCTTACCAAGACCATAAACTGCAGACATTGGAAGGAAAAAGAACAATTGTGCTCTGGAGTTCATTTCCAGTCACCAGACTTACATTTCACAGCGAGGTACAGTGATGTGTTCATAATGCCATAGCCATTGTCTCCAACGCAGGTGTAAATCCCCTCATTTTCAGGCGTCACATCATCCAGGGAGAGAGAGATGTTGGACGCTGTGTCCCATAGCACCTCCTGGTCTCCGAACAGCCAAGCGACACGGGGAGAAGGGTTGCTGTCCACTTCACAGTGCAGTGTCACAGAGCTGCCCTCCATCACTTCAGAGGATACGTTCACCCACACTGATCGTGGAGAATCTAAAAGGTAACAAAAAAATTAGGTATTTGTTTCTTGGCATTCAGGTTTTCAGATGCCACATCCAAAAAGGAGACCCACACATCACCCCAAAGGTTTCAATGCACTTACACTTGACATCTAATGAGATGAGCCTCTCATAGACCAGTGTGGAGTTGGGGAAGTAGACCCTGCAACCCAGCAGCTGGCCATTGTGCATGGGTCTGGGTGTGAAGGTGAGGGTGTTAGAGATTACTGCTGTATTGCTCTCCTCCATGTATTCGGCGCTGAACTCCGGATCAGGCAGGTAGTCAGTGTACATCCACTGGATCTCTGGAGTCATGTCTGGGCAGTTATCAGGAGCGTAGCACGTCAGCTCCAGGCTCTCGTCACTAACAATCTCCTCTGGTATGTCAATGTTGGGCTGATCTGCAGACCAGAGCATAATCATCCTCAGTTTAAGTTTGTCTGGGTTACCAATGAGAATATTTGCTTTTTTGTTGGCTCACCTAAAACTTTGAGCTCAGCATAGTCTGGGTAGGAATATTTGTTGGCTCCACCAACATCCGCACGGAAGTAGTATCTTCCTGAGTGCTCTGTGCCAACATTGCCAATAAGCAGTGTGCAGTTTCTCTGGTTGAGGTCACCCAAAAGCTTGGTGCGGCCCTTGTAGCTTTCATGCACAACGTCTGTGAGTGATTTAAAGACTACAGGAGGAAACAGTTGCGGATAGGGCTGGCCAAAATACCAAATACCATGAACACCCCGGGCGGGCCTGATTCCAGATGGGTACATGAAACTACATGGGATGACCACACAGGAGTTTGTCATGGCTGAAATGTCCCGAGGTAACCAAATATTCCACTGACAGTTGGCATCTGTACAAGTTGAGGGGAAAAGAGTCAAAGTAGATGTCCATTATTTCAAAGTAGAAGAAAAATCACATGATTTGATTGATTATGAAAACACAGAACTGTATTACCACTGATAATTAACAGCAGAGGTATGAGCAGCTCCAAACACCACATTGTCTTGGCTTAGCACTAGACCATAGACTTCTAAGATAAAAAAAAGAAATACATTTTCAGTTACAGCACAGCAGAGGAAAAAGTCTATATACTGTAATGTGTATGCTTGCATTATACCAATCCTAATCAGATAAACTAATGACTATTTTACCCACATGAAATGATTTACTTACCAGTTTGGTCTATTTGTTTTTATTACTGCAATAATCTAAAACCTTTATTTTAAATATGTGGACAACATATTTTGACCAAATTTTGCCAACCCTTGACTAAAGTGTAGTGAAGTATCTAAAACACTTTCTGTCCAAATGAGTGAAGCACTCTTAACAAACATGTTTTGGGTACTTTCCGTAAAGAATCCCTCAGCTCTTTTGACACTTTGGCACTTATGATGAAAATGTAGAAACAGAAACATTTGTGTGACAATAACCAAAATGATGATGAACCTCCAATTTGCCTTATCTAAAGGGAGCTGATGTTTGAAACATCTTTTTCTAAACACCTGAGAAAAAGACATTTTATATTAACAGCTGAAATGTTCACAACAACAAAAAAAAAACAACATTTTTTTTTACATTATTTAAACTAATATAATTTTATGTTTTATTCTAGGCGTGCACCAATTGCAATTTTCTGGCCGATCACCGATTACCGATCTTTTAAACTTAACCTGATGATTCCAATTTTGGCCGAAACCAGTTTTTTTTTGTCTGAAATGTTATTCATTATAGCAAGAAAGTTGTTGAGTTGGCAACACTGCGGTCACTATTGTTAACTGTAAATGTGCAGACATAAAGTGGTGGGCTGGTGTGTCAGTCAAACATTTCTCACCAGAGAGCAAAAGAGTAAAGTGTTTGATTCGTACTCATTTGCCAGGCTAGATAAGATCGGTGGATAAGATCAGCTTCATATGTAAAAATCGTCCGATCATCGATTTCCCAATATTAAGGAGACTGGCACAGATAAATCGGTGCTCCCCTATTTCCCAAGTTGCAAAAGTAAACATTATTGTGCCTCTAAGAATTGCACAATATTATTACTATCAAGCCATAAAGAGAAATACACCGACTCTGAAAACAGTTCATACCTCAGTTTTTGTGACTAAAATTATTTTATCATAAATAATTTTATCATAATGTATTCCACATTTGATTTTTGGATTTTTATATTTCTTACAAATTGACTGAAAAACAAACCATTTCCTTATGGAGAAAGCAATTCAATAACCTGGTTGCATAAATGTGTAAATCTTTTAACTATTTAACTGATTCTGAGTTTTTGAGTTCACACCTGCCACCAGTTAAAGTAAATCTGATGAACAGTAAGTAAAGATCAGCTGCCCTAGTAGGATTTTCCTGACATTTGCTCATTCACATCCTTCAACTAAAGTCATAGCAAGAGTGGTTACAAACAATGAAAATAATTTAATTTCTTGAATTTTTCCATTTCAGTGTTTAACGTTACCATACTTTTGGGAATCTACTTTAGTTGCTCTGGCAACTAAAGTAGACCTCGTAAGACCTCACAATGAAAGACCCTCACTGTTGGTTGAGTTCTGACATGAAGCCAATAATATAACGAATATGTTTCTTCTCATCAGACCATCATATATCAACATTCCACACAAAAACAAATAATTCATAAATTATTTCACAGAGTGGATGTCATGTCACTGTGTAGGAAAAGAGCAATGACCTTTCTAAAGCAAATCTTTAAGATTTTGTAAAATAGTCATATATTTTCTAAGTTTTATTAAGCATCAGATTACTCTTCATCAAAGGACTGCTTAGAGTATTCAGCATTATTAAAAGTTTTTATCCATCAGTTTCACTAACTTCAGTGGTACTTGTATTAATCTTACTTTACTTTGAATGCACTCATTATATTAATAAAAACTTTCACTGACAGACTGCCATGGTCATAACTTCAGTTGTGATATGTAACAAAAATTAAAAACATATTTTTAAGAGTCATTTTTGTGCCTTTGCACACTCATTTGTAACTAGCAGAGTGAGGTAAGTTTTACCTTGAAATGCTGATAGTTCACAACAGACTGAATCACTGCAGCTTATCGACAGCTCCACTAGAGGGTGTTTACTCACACCCAGACAGCTTGATAGCCCTGTTCTCTACAAGAAAGAAAGAAACAAAAAAAAAAAAAAACATTACAACTCCCATCACCATGACCTGGCGCTTACATCACACTCACTCTGACACAGAGCAGTAGTAAAGCCTATAAACGCAGCGTCAGTGGGCACCTGCTTGCTCCCCCTCAGTGGAGTCTCTCATTATGGTGGCCATACGTAAGACCTCACGATGAAAGACCCTCACTGTTGGTTGAGTTCTGACATGAAGCCAAACACCAGTCACCACACATCATGTCATCAGTAGATTACTGATGCTATTTGTGCTGTGCTAGAATTAAATCAGGAGCGAGGGAGGGACTTATAACACCACACACTGATGACAACGTGGGTGTAATCAAGTCTCACTGGATACATTAGAAAGTCAATACTGAAAAAATGCCAAAAAGCAAGCAAATTAAAAAGGCATATCAAATATTTATTGTAACTATGTCCAGTGTTGATTTACATCACATTTTATCAATTGCTGAGTCTATGAGAAGCTGTAATTTCTACCAAAGTGAAAATAACACGTTGAAAGCTCTAAATAACTTCCATATTTCCAAACAAAAAACAACATTAAAGGAAATTGTAGGCATTTTATGTCTTTTGCACAGACCCAGTGTAAGACCCAGTGTCCTTATATAGCTCCAGCAAAAGGCTCTGAGAAACACAAGAAACTCAGCAAGATAAAAAATCTGAAAACATAAGCTACCAATATGGAAATCTAAATTTGGCATCACAGTGAAAGGTTTTCACAAATGTAATGTTCCTCAAATCAAAAGTATGTTTTTGAAGAATCTTTGATCAATTTTGTATAGTCTTGAACTGTTTATATATTGTGGATTTTTCGCATGTTCCAACCTTGAAGTAATCATAATACCAAAAAAGATGCTATTTTTATGTCAGTGCAAAAATAATCCTGCTTAGGTCTAAGCAGTCTGAATATTTTATTTGAAAAACTACAGGTGGCTGAATGTAGTCCAAATAGCAAACCAGCATTTAACTTGACTGCCAAGTAGAAATTTACAAATCAGATTGGCCAGCAGCAATGTAAGGCAACTCTCTGACTGTGCAGGCAAGTAAGTAATAGGAAACCCACTGGATTCTGGACTAACATAACATAATACTGGATTCCAGAACTGAATTTGGAAATGACACCAAGTTCAACTTAGCCACATTAGAGTTTGAAGTCCAGAAAGCAGTGGGGTTTCCAAATTGATATCCTTAAAGACCTGGTTACATAGCTGTGTCAACATGTTCAGTAAAGAATGCTGTGTAGTGCTTTGTGTGAAAAATTTATTTTTATGCAAGTCATTACAAGTGCAGCTGCCGCCAAGTTACTTAACCAAAGTCCTTTACAAGTTTGCTGTTTGCACTAAATAATCTGATGGAAAGTAATGAGAATCAATTGAACTTCCAGATTTAGATGATCACAGTGAAATGTTTTCACAAATCGCTTAATTAGATACATTTTTAAGCAACCATGTCATTTCCACAAGAATTTTTTAGATTTCATGAAAAATCACGACAAACTGAGGACCAGTTATACAGCTGCTTGAAAATCAGTATGTTGGTACTTGTTATATAAAACTGAGATCAAAAATAAATATTTTTATGTTATTTTAATAGACGGTAAGGGAGTATTTTTTGGTGAAAAATCCCTTCATTAAATTCTTGACCAAACATTGTTTTTGTTTGTTTTTCTTGACAGCTAACACCTGACATCTGATGTAATAATTAGTGTCCAGAAGAATTTGAAATCATGTGGATTTCTTCAAATCTTTCTTACAAATCTTATGATTCATAACATGGGAGTTTCCAAATTCCTACTGTCACTTTCATGGGTTTCCATTTCTAATATTAAACCTAAATCTATAACAGTTTTAAAATGGAACAAAAACCAAATGTTCACCAACAAAAGGATCAAAAATTAATAAACATGAAAGAACAAGCAGAGGATTTTGGCTTTGTGTGCTACAGCAGCCGGTGTGTGCAGATGGCATGATTGGGAGTGGATGGTGCTTCAGAGCTTCATGATTAACACATCCCATCATCCCCCGGAGAATCCATGACCAATATTAACTTTGCTGATGGACAGCAGGGAACGTTTCTGTTTGTTTGACATGGCCAGGGATGCGTCATGCTGCTCATCATGCAGCCAAACCTCCAGAAAAATAGCCACATAACTGGTGATATTTCAGCATGTTATGAAGCTTGTCTGACTGCTAAATAGTTCGAGTTTCATACTAGTTTGACCTTTAAACCTACATGCTTGTTCATTTTGGCCGCATGGGAGTAGAATCCGTTTCTGAGCAGAGCATCCTCACACTTAAGACTAATATGATGACCTTTCTAGTCGTTGACAATTCCAACACTTAGAAATCTGAAGCAGCATTAGCATGAAGTAGATGGAAAATGAAATCTCACAAAGTTAATTGTGTTCTAAAGGTGACACAGACAAAGAGATGCTTTATGAGACATTCAGGCTCGGGGCAAGAGCCTGGAAAATCTGCACTCTCAATAAAAGGCCAAGAGCTTCATGAGTATGATCTGGAGAGAAGGAGGTTGTTCAGTAGCAAAAGCAGAAGAAAACAGAGCAGAGCAGCCAGGCATGGCCAGTGACACCACCACCAACCTCAACAACGGCTTCATTGATGGGGCAGACAAACGGCTGGCACGGAGCACCCTGCATACGTGTGCACGCTTACAGGGCCCACACAGAAAACACTTGCCTCATACCAGCCTCAGCACCAGGCTCCTGCTGCCTCGCGGTCCTGAAGGCTTCTTTTTTTGTTTTCTTCACGTTGTTTTTGTTCTCGCCGAGCTGGTGGTCTCACTCCAGTTTCCAGATGTCAGACTCTGTGTGTAAGAACACAGAAAAAGTGGTAATATAGCACTGTTTCTTGGACATAAGAAGAATGAGGAGCCTACATGGAGCCTGTCTGGAAGTAGGCAGATTTAAGCATGTCCTCCGTCATATTCAGAGATGTCAGTGGCCCACTCAGCATTCCTTCCCTCTGTTTTATGGTTTCCCTACAATGTCTCCAATGCTTTGATGTCTGAGTCAGAGTCTGGTGTGACTTAAATTTCATTCTTTATCTTAATAGTTGATTTGTAGGGGAACAGCTCATAAGTATTAACAAATACAGCACCTCTGACAAGGGCTTTTGGTTACATGAAAGCATAAAGAATAATACACACTGTCTAAAATGCAAATACAAGGCAGAATAAAAATAAAATTCTCATTAAGACTCACAGGAAATATATCATCCCTTAGATTTTTGCTTTTGTGTCACACTTTTGTGTCGTCCACTGTTTGTGCCAACCATGAGACAACAGTATGCTTTTGATTTTTTTTTTTTTTTTTTTTTTTTTTTTTTATGCTTTTTTAGGCTTATATCACAGCTATGAAAAAAAAAATCTTTTAAACATTCACCCCAGTAAGTGAAATTCTTTCCCAAAATTCCTGGGAATCATCAAGGCATTTTTATCAAATATAAAATAATCATGATAAAGATTACTGTATTAATCATTATGGGGACATAAACATAAAACATTAAAAATATAATTACAGTAAAAAAAAAAAAGGGCCTTCAGGTCTTTTGATGGATGGACATGGAGGTTGTTCAGCAGTGGTTTTACCCTTGGATTCTAATTTTATTCATTCTATTTTTTATTGCTGAATCATGAATACTGTCTTTAAATTAAGCAACAATAACCTTAACTAAGCCAAGTGAAGCTTGCATTTCCTTAGCTGTTCAATAGGTCTGGCAATAACCAGGTTTAGCTTATGAAATGTAACAAAACATTGTGGTCAATTTAGTGTACTTGGTTTGCTTAGCTTCTCTCCCTAAATATAATTTGAAAACTGAAATTTGTAATTAAGAAAGTTGTCTTTACATGATTAATGATCTGAAACATTTGAATGAGACACAAAACACAGAAATGCTGTAAGAGACAAGCGATTTTCATCGCCAATCTATTAAAATTAAACAAAAAACTGTGCTGATTTGTTAGGACTCCATGGCTGATCTTTGCTTAGAAACTGTTCCAGTTTCATAAGTAGAATCAAATGGCTACTTAACATTCAAGAAACCAGAGAAGCACTTAAAAATAAGTTTGCAGTTAAAATTTTTGATAGTTTTTTTTTTAAAGGTCCATAATATTCTGGGAAACAGTGATCTGATCTAATAGGCTTCCTGTCCAAGATTTTAATCTTCTAATTATATTTTATCCTCAGAGGCTTTATTATTGCAGATGCAGATTGTGACTAAGAGGTTAAACAGTAATTTGTGTGAAAAAAAACATCACTGCTATTCCTGCTTTAGCATGAAGAGAGAAGCAGCAATGACTCAATATCACTTTGAATAAGGCGTCTTTAGAGCAACATATGAAGTGTAGGAGGAACTTGTGAAAAATATGATTATGTAAATTGCAAATTTACATTACTTTGAAACACTTTGATCTTTAACTTTATTTTTTCAACTGCATCTGGACAGCTCTATAATTAGAGCCAAGAAAGTGTTATTATCAGCTTCTGTCTGTGGGCAGATTTTAATCTGATTTTATATCTTTCGAGGCTCATGTAGATCTGATATCTACCCTGATGAGGAATGTGTGGAGGTGGGGTACACAAGCACAGATCTGCAGAGAGGTCCACCTAGTTTACATACTAATGCAACAAGGCCAAATTGTGTCTCCAGTGAGCAAGGTTCTCCAACGCCTTTGTTGCAACTGGAGTGCGTCACTTGAGCTGAAAAGCCTCCAGACCACAGGCCGAATGATGGCATCAAATGAGCTCAAGGGAATCCCTCTGCAAACAGTCTGGAGAGGAGCTGAAGTGAAGAATGTTACATAGAGGCGCTGGAGATGTGGACTAATGAATAAGCAGCATGCCATAACCCCCTACACATGCATGCAGCATAAGGCAAGCTGGCTCAGTCTTTGGTGTAGGGCACATTGATATGTGACCTTCCTCCACACTCCCTCTGCACTGGTTGTAAATTAAACATGCACTATTGTTTTGCTGGGAATGAAGTCTTTGTCCATCAGATCAAACTTCAGATCAACTGATATGCATTATCAGTTTGGTACTGTCACAAATAAAGGTGTAGATATAAATTTAAAGAGAGAGTTTTATCTAATATTTATATGGCGTTGTGAAAGAAATTCTTCTCTAATCAAACGTCAGTAGTATTGCTTATTAAAAATCAGTCCTTTTGGGATATTTGTTCCACTTAAGCAATCAGCCCAGATAAATCAGGTCTTGACACCTTTGATGAGTCATCTATGCAACTGAAACTGCTAATACAAAAACAAGTTGCCGTGCCAAGGAAAACCATTTCATTGTTAATATCGTCTGCAGTCCATGCACAAGAGCAGCGGCTCATCCCCTTAAAATGAAGGGAGGGAGGGGAAAGAATGGGAACCTTGTCTGCAGAACACTGCTCATTGTGCAGGGGAGCAAACTGGAGGAATTTTTTCCGGAACAGGCTCGCTCACAGCTTGCGCTTTGCTGCTTGCCTGTGACGTGCATTGATCCACCACAAGCTAAGGCTCCCACCAAAATACTCAGAGGAGCAGATGGTCTTAAAACATGACCGCTCCCCCTCCCACACATGGAGCGTTGAGCTGTGATGAGCACACACACACACTAAAAGACACACGGTATAAACATTAAAAAGAAGATATGCCAGCATCCAGTCACACAGTCTGTCAAAAGAAAGGAAAGATTAGACTTTTATGGGATAAAAATAATTATATTGAATTAGTTTTTTGCGTATAATTTACAAGATCTTTAACCATTTTTACATTTTCAGACATTTCCACCACTTTTCACTCTGTTATCTATTTAAAAGTTTAAATTTTAAAATCCACTTTGAAATGTTTCTCTCCCACCATCGGATTAATTGTGAGTCTTTTACCAAGAACATATATCAACAAGGAGAGCTTTAGTTGGCAGATCTCCAACAAAACAACAAACCAGGAGCACAAGCAGCATTTATTTGTATTCTTTTCCACCTGGCAAACAAAGCAAGTCTGGCAATCCCCATCCCGGTGAGCAGATGGTGAGCCACAGGCCTCCACTCTCATAAGAGTGCACTCCCTTCCGCTCTGAACTAAAGGAGGTGAGAATCAGAGCTGTCACCTGTTCGCCAACATATACAAATAAAACGCAGCTCCTTCCAAGGCCTTCTACTTAACTAATTGTTACAAACAGGGAGAGGTCATTTTACGTCATCACATGTCTGGGTTGGTTGAAAATTAAGACGACTGAAAATTCCTTGCACTCAAATTTACACTGGTCATAGAGGGTCTGTACTGGCTCAGGTAAAGAAAAATATTTTTTTTAGCTTAACATTGTAATCTAATATGGATAATGTAATGCTTAATTTTGCTAGAGGGAGAAGAAATGCTTAATCAATTACAAAGCTAAACTTTTCTATCTAGCATTTGGTTACATGTGAAATCCATTCGATCAATAAAAGATCTGAAAGGCGCTAACAACATCGGCACTAAATTCTGTTCTCTGGGCTTCTAGCAGCTCCGACTAACATCAAACACCCTCTGTCATGTGTGAACACTTGCACATCACAAGCACGTTCTCTCATCCAGGCATTTACGAAGGAACAGAGAGTCATACACACTTATTCATTATCCAATGGCATCTAACCTGTGACTCATTCACTTTGAGCTCGAGCTCATCAGTTCTGAGGGCTCACACGAACAAGAGCAGACTCCCATCATGAATGTTGGTGTTTGATCTTATAAACAGAGGAGTACAAATTGGAAAGGAAAATAGGCTTGCACAATACACATAGTGTGCTTGTCTCTTCTTGCTTCATTCTTGCAGGAAAATATTATATTTGAATGCTAGTCAGATAAAAGATCTTCTGCTCCTCACCTGTGTATGTGACTGTGGCCAAAGTCCAAATGTTAGCAGCTCCTCTAGGAGTGGTTCTAGCAATCTTTCCTCAGATACTCGCATGTAAGCAGTCACACCAGCAGAACCTCTCGCCACTCGCAGTACCAAGCCCCAATAGTGGAGAATAAACTGCCCTCCCCACCACCAGTGCCAACATCAGCCCCCCTCTCTTATGAAAATCAGCCCTTCAGTGTAGCAGCATTGTTCTGAAGCTTCGCCCAAAGGCTCAACCATTCATAAATACATGGGGGACCACAAAGGGCCACACTGTTCCAACTTTCCCCAACATGGGTGAGGCTTTGAATTTCAAGGCGTTTTGACTCAACTTCTCCAGTTGGTCTGAAACTGATAACTTTTAGGATTGATAGACAGCACAGTGTTTTTATTCTATAAACCTGCGAGGAAGTCATGAAGGGAGAATAAGGGAAGAGATGTACAAGGCAAAAACCTATTTGAAGTCAAGCAGAATCATCCTGTTTGCCTTTAAAATAAAAATGCTCCCAATGTTATGTTTCAGAAGCTAACAGAACAAACAAAACAAAGAAAAATATGTGCATGTTTTATCCCAGCAAAAATAAATCTATGGTTTGTTAGATGTTTTTTTTTTTTTTATCTGCAAGGCTTAAGTCATTACCTTTTAATGAACAACAAAAAATTAAAAAAAATATGTCCATTGGCCTGACAGTAGCTGAAGATGCAAAGTTATTCACACCTTTTTGTGTGAAAAAATCTAAACAACTATTATCTTTGAAGGATTATTACAACAAAAAGAGTATAACCTTGATAGCAACTTTTTAATACAAGTCAAATATCACAATTTAACCAAACTACAACAAAGATATTCTGAAAATCCACAAACTGATCATACCTGCAAATTATTTAATATCAATGAAAGTTATATCACTTGAACCTTTGAGTAATTTTTCACATGTCAAATTACATGTGAAATTTGTAATTGGTTTGTTGGGGTTTAATGTGAAAAACAGAGTAATCCATTTATGTGGAGTGGAAGAAAAATGATTGGAATCATTGGTGTTGTGCCATTATAGATTCCCACAGGTATTTTATCTATAAAGACTTTTGAAATATGGCACCACAACCCCTTTTACTCATACCACAAAATCAAATTTATAACAACTGTTTTCATAGCTCACCTTATTAGTAAAGCACAGTAATTCTCTGTTTTTGAAAGTCTCAGAAAGTTGTGAGGGAATATCAGTGAATAAACAACCTAAAGTTGCAAAATTTTAAGCTGCTTTTTGACTAAATAAAATCAAGATCAAGAACCTATAGCTGCATATATACTGTCAGATGAAACTAAAGTTGAATTTTATGGTCTACATGCAAAATGCTATGTGAGTGGGAAAACTAACACTGCACATGAGCCAACCCTATCATCAAACTCAGTGGTTGTGGCATCATGCTGTGGGGATGTTTTTCTTTTTGCATAGGTTAGGGGAACATATCATTAGTAACTTTTCCAACTAAACAAAATTATATCTTATTACTTATTACTTTTTAAACAACTTACACTGGAAACATCAGAACGCCAAAGCCTTGGCCACAAGAGTTTGTTTTTTGACACAAACTCTTGGTTTTCCTGCATTAAGCCAGGTTAATGCAGGAAAGCCAACATTTCAGCAAAAAAAATGTCCCACGCTGAAGTCTTTTTAAATTGTTCTGTCTCAGCAAACTTCAAAAGACCCACCCAATGATTCAAAGGCAGCATTTAATGTAATGGACCATGACACTGCTAATGCACATGTAATTCATATTACATGCACATGTACTTTAAAGGCAGCTGGTCAGATGATCGGGAGATGGACATGAGAATGGGACAGACATTCACATTGGGACAGTGACCCTTAACATCCAGCCAGTCACAAACTAGAAGCATATTCGTGAATTACAAGGGATCAGTTTATGTTAAATCTTTAATTATTTGAAAAAAATTGTTGAAAAGTCCCATTGCTTTGATGTCACATCAAAGTGTATTTGTAACATCAAATGAGGTGTTACAAATACACCTCATTTTGTGTCGGTCTATTATATAAAATCGCAATAAAACACACTGATGTTTTTGTTTTTGCAATGCAAATGTAAAAACATCTACAGGACATGAAGGCTTCATTAAAGCAGTATCATTTACAGTCACATTCAACAACCCATTGAAACTTAAAGCACAACCAGAAATCATCACACATTTTTAGGGTTTTATAGAATGGAGTGTGAACAAGACCAAGCTTTATGTGTAATACCTAGATTTTGGAACAAGCTTGGTGATCTTCATTAAATAAAAAATACTTTAACAATGTCCATTTAAACATGCTAAAAAGCTAATTAAAGAACAGGCTGACTATTCATGAAAATGTTATTTTGCACATACAGTACAAACTGACGTGTTTTGTATGAAGAGTTGCGTGTCAACAGCTTCTCTATTACCATCTCTACAAAGGCACTTAACACTCCTGCATTCCCATTAGATGGCTCACACAGTCAACTGGTGTCACGCTGAAGCAGCTTTTAAACATGACTCGATTTTCTGCCAGAAGCTAACCCTCACACTGAGCAGGACAAACTGAAGACATGGTAATCCAAAGATAAATCAGAGTTGCATGCAAGATTTAATCATCATGCCTTTTTAAGCTGTTAAGCACTTAACCAAATCTAAATATATATATATATATATATATTTTTTTTTATTTATTCAGATTTGTTTTTTTTTTTTCAGAAAATATTTATAATTGCCTCAACTTATTTTTGGCTTTTAACATTTTTAGTTAATCCAATTTAAACGATTTGCAAATCACTACCTTCTAGCTAGTTCTTAAGGTGTCAACTAAGCTGAGTTGTGATGCTATTAATAAACACATTAACCTACATGGTATTAGCATTGTCTACAGACTTGCATGGTGCTACAACAATGACATGAAAATTCAGGACCAGCTAACAAACGCTGTCCCTCCTCCTGAAACAGTAGCCATTGTCCCCAGAGGGCTTCTGGGACAGAACAGCTCAGCTCGAGCCTGACACCGCACAACACTGGGAAGTCGATGCACACAGATAATTGTCTTTTAATCAAAACAATCCCCTTTTCTCTGCTCTTGCTTGTTTGTCTTTGTCCCTTGTTCGACCTTGCTCTGCTGGTTGTAACCTTTATGAATTCTGGCAATTTTAATCAGTCACAACTTGGGTGTAAGTTAGGAATTGTGGGTTTTATGTAAGAGTGGTCAATGCTGATCATCAATAAATTAGAAAAATATCTTGCAGGAGTGAAACTCAAATAACCTAATCTTATTTATAGGTTTATATCTAAGTTTAAGTAATGGTTTGTGATGTTGATGTAGTAACATAGAACCTGAGAGTAGGCAGATCTAACATTCAGTGATTGTCAAGGAGAGATATGTTTAACCTATCCTATTTCCAACAACTCTAACCACAAAGACCCAAATAAAAACAGTGTAAGCACATACAAAAAAAAACACATTTTCACAGCTTTTGAGATCCAAAGGGGTTGTGGGGAGAATGTGTGGGCAGGTGTTGATGGGGGTTGTTAGGATTGTGCTGGACAGAGACGAGCAACAGAACAGCACATCGAGAAAGGATCCATTGTCCACCCTATCCACTTTATTGGGCAGAGGCAGAGGTTGGCTGCCATTTGCAAATGAATAAATAGTTGGAAAAATGCTAATACTTCATATCTCACTGTTTCATTTGCAGGTAGTTAGACAAACTTCTGAACATATCCTCATATGATACATAACAGAAACCTTATTTGAATATAAACAAAAAAAAATATTGCATGACCTCATTTCATTGTAAGTCAATTTGAAAGTATTAAACACCATGCTAAGGGAGACTGAATAAAATATAATAAAGATGTTTAATAAATAACCGTTTCAGTTGCATATAATCACAAATCATGAGAGAAAACTCGGCTCACAAGTGAAAATTAAACAATTATTGACCTCATTTAGGGTGCTTGATCCTAAGCTGTGACATGCTGCTGTCCTGGGTTAAAAAGGGTTTTTACTCCCAAAGGTGCACCATATCAGATTTGTCCTACTTGGTTTATATCCCCTTATTGTACTCCAACTGTCATTGCTTGGATTTAGATTCTGTTTGATTCACAGCTCAGTTTAGGTCTTTGACACAAACTGAGCAATTTTTCATTTTCTTTTCCTATTAGTAGAGATTAATTGAGACTATCAGCATATCCTCTGATATAAGTTAAATTTTATAAAACATGCCAACAAAAAAATATATGTAAGCTGTGGCTGTGGTGATAGAAAATGTCAAAACCTATAATCAGATAATATTTTAAGACAGAAAATATTCTAAATGATTTTAATCAAAAGATATGTAATACATTATACAATACATGACAAATTATACAAGATTATGTACTTCGATGTATTATTTGAAGCTCTAACCCAGAAGACGCAGGCACATGTGCAGTTTTCAATATGTGAAGAAGTTCATAGATCAGAGGTACAACATAGCAATCAGATAAAATCATATAGTTCTATTAAATTACCACCACCACATGTTCTGTTGAAAGGATAAAGTTTTACAGTTAACACACGAATTCAGGAGTGACAGAATATAAGACAAGAGCAGGTTTGATTGTTTTTCTAAAAGGAAAATGTAAGATTATTATAAAAACTGCCAATTATAGAGCGAGAAATCTCTTACCTTATCAGCTGATCTGATCAGAAGCCAGTGAGAGTCCTTCTCTCTCCTTCAACATTTGTTTACTCTGCTGCTCTCCCTCCTCCCTCTCTTTCACTCTCTCTGTGTCAGCAGATTGGCTCTTTGGCAAAATAAACCTGTGATTTTTCTTTTTTTTTTTTTTTACAGAGAAAAGGCAGATTCCACAGTTATTTAATCAAAGACTAATTACATGATACCATGTCATATTTTTTTGTCAGGACAAGTCTGAAATCTATGTTACATTAGAGCACTTTTGTTGACACTTTTGTTTAATTTCAGGGTTGACTGGTAAAAGCATTTCTCATTTTAATTTTAATAATCCGTGGAAACCTGCATCTTTGACCTGATGGTAACATTCTGTCTTCATGATTCAGAGAATGGTCAGACTCATGACCACGTCACTTTCATGATTCAGTTTCAATTAGAACCAGATAACTACAAGTACAACGACCTCAGCAGTCGTGACCATCTCATGGGATGCACTTCACTTGCTGCCTGGTGTAGTGATGGATTCAGGTCTGGACCTTCAGAGGCACGTATGAACAACTACAAAGTCAGCCTTCCATCACCACAAGAAATTTTCTAGCGTGACCAGCAGGGAAAGCATTAAAGGAGTAATGTCCAAACAAGATATTGAGAAACTTAAGAATTGATCACTGTAACAGTGTCTCTGTAGGTTTGCCTAAAATGCAATCAGACTACAGCAGCTAATTTAGAATGCTGCTGCTCACATTATCACTAAAACCAGGAAGATAAAACACATCACTTCAGTTGTAAAGTCACTGGTTCCCAACAGCTCAGGGAATGGACTTTGAAACAGCTTAATTTATAAATCATTGAGTGGCTTTGCACCAAAATACATTAAACACTTGTTGTCATTCTATCAACCTTACAGATTACTCAGGTCTTCTGGTTCTTGTTTGCTCTGTGATCCCAGAATCAAAACCGAACATGGAGAAGCAGTACTCAATTTTTATGCTCTTCCAATCTGGAACAAATGCTAAAACACAGAGCTCTTTTAAATCAAGAGTAAAAACGCAGCTGTTTAGAGCTGTCTTTTATAAACACCTGGGCAATCATAAAGGTTAGTCTGTTTTTCAACCCATCATCATTTTCACTTTATCTGCAGTTATAATCATCAAAACTGTATTTCTGTATTTCTTTGGAGGAGGTCCTCCTACAGCCAACAACAGTTATGCAACAGTCTGCATGCCACTATGTGTAGCGCTCTTGGTGGGGGTGTAACATAAATATTTGGATCAGGAGTTTGCCAAATACTATAACCACAGAATATTTCATGAATAATGAAAACTTTTGTGTGAAGAGTCTGCAGGTGCACATAGAAATGAGAGAATGTGTGAAAGTTTAAGAATAGTCTCGATTGAAATGCATTCATAAACTAGTTTATTGGTTTTATACAATGTTTTTTTTTGTGTGTGTGCATTTTAAATTTCATGCAATGTTTGAGAAGTTCTGTGATTTTTATCTGTGAAAGGTTAAATGTCCTGGTTACTTACTTTTCTTCCTTTTCTTAACCATCTTTTAAACTTGCTCGGGGATCTTCTCAGAAATGTGCTAGGCTATTTTATTTCTAAACTCAAGTCTCCAAAATAACATACAAGTGAGGAAAAAACAGCATAGCTATTTGTAATTGGGTTAAAGCATACATTCTTTTTTTAAAAAGTAGAACATAACGCTATTCATTTTGTATTCACCCATAATTCACTACAAATCATAAAATTCACTCAATTGTTTTACCATGAATTTCTGTTACAACCGATAAGCTTTAAATAAAACGTCTCATCTCTCAGTTACCGATACTTATTGCATCAACACAAAAGTTTTCTTGCAGTTAAATTTAATATTGTTCTACAATATCAGAAAACTGATTCAACTCAGATAATAAACTTGTTTTACAAACTGAGACTAACCGGAACCTAATTGTGATTTAGGTGGGGGCGATTTTAACCTTAAATGAAGCCAGTCTAGTCTATAGCTAATCAAATTGACTTGCAGTAGGTAGAATTACCAAATAGTGAAATCTTGACTCACTTGTCAAAATAAAAAGGTGATTTACATATTATGTACAGCCTGGGTCAGTTCAAAGTTGGAGTGAAGGACAGATGTAACTTTAGTTTGTATTGATGTTGTGTGATGTACATCAGATAAAGAGTAAGAATGCTTTGTAGTCGGACGCACGTTTGGCAAAGAACATCTCAGATTTTTCTATGTAAAGATGACTATACAGTCTCTTATTGACTAAGGGAATCCTGCCCTGATCCATAATGCAAAATTTTTAACTAATTTGATATTTAAACATTATTGATCCAATATTAATTATTTTTAAAACCCAGCTCAAGTATTAACTTTTTTTCACTATGTCAAAGTATAATAATCCCACTATTCAATACCAATAACATATGAAGAGATTGCAGGGAATAATATATATCAACTCAAAAGCAATCAAAATGCTTTCTAAACCCTCCAAAAATACATAGAATTATGCAAAGTAGAAGATTTACAAAACTCTCGTGCTTTTGAAAAAGAAAAGGTTTGTGTAAAACAGAACCACCACCCTTACAAAATAAACAAGATAATGACATCTAGTGGTGAAACTGTTTAAATTCACTACACAGATTAGAAATAAAAATCTTTATTGTAAAATTACATAGCATGACATATTTGAATGCCCAAAGCATAAAACTGGTCAGCTGTACATCACAATATGAATTAAAACGGCACATTTTTACAAATCCATGAAAGTAGGTTGTTCATCAAGTCAGTAAAAACAGTAACAAGACTAATCTCTAATCAATAAGAAAAACAAATTCATTTAAACGTACATAAATCCATAAAAAAACACAAGTACAAAAGCAAACGCATAACAGCATAAACTCTAAATCTACATGAACACCTGAAAGTCAACTAAAACTAATCACTAATTTAAAGGATCAACCTTTAAATTAGTGATTTAAAGGTTGATCCTTTAAATCAACCTTTAAATCAAAGGTTAAATCAACCTTTGATTTAATCAGTTGATTAAAATCTAACTGAAGCATATTTACTTGAACTTGTCAAGATGTAAATCCACTAACAGATTGGGATGGTTAAAATGATTTAGGATCTACAGCTGTAACTCTGTACACATTAAGGCACTTGTGGCAGCCACATTTTTTGTACATTAGGCAGCACAGAATTGTACCTCCAAAAATATATAACATAATTTTGAATCAACTCAGGACATAAAATCAGGACATCGGATTAGCAGTAGGAGTAATATTTACAATGTTAGAAACCAACTGCATCTTTATTAATCGGTCAAAACTGTATTGAAGTTTGGTTCACACAACCAGGCTCTCACGACTCACCGCTCCATTCTGCAAAGCAAGCACAGATATGTCAGTTTTACATAACCACAGAAATCTACAAAAAACATTCTTTACATACATTTTCTGTAAAGTCATAATCTATATTTTCTCTTCCTGTTCTATGAAGTGTTTGTCACTCAATAAGTATTAGAGCAGTAGGTCTATTTCTATAACTTAAATGTGTACAATTTATTAAACTTTCTTCAGCATTGAGTTATCTACAATTAAACTGGTAAGTCTGCATTATTTATGTAAGGGATGTTAATTGTTTGCTTCTGTAGATCACATGCTCCGACATTGCCATTTCCAATTTTCAACAAAATATTTCTCTCACTGGGATAAGTCTTCAGTAGAGATGGGACTGATTTAACTTGTATTTTTTATTTTTTTGAAAAGCTTGGACCTGCCAATACCAATTTTAGTTTCTTCCTACTTTTCTTCATGAATTATAGGGAAGATGGTTAAAAAATATTTCTTTCTAGCCTTATTGTCACAAGTGAGTGACACCAAAAACTGTGACTAAGGATTTTCTGTAAAACACTTTAACAGATGAAATGATTTTAAGTTGAAATTTCATGTGTCATCAGAATCTTCTATTAGCTGTTGTAAGTTTATTACTTACACCAACATCAGTCTCCGTTAGTTTTCTTTGAGGTGCAACCTTTACTTGCATGTTTCTAAAAGTATTTATAAGTCGTGACCTACCTTCTGCAGGTTAGTTTTCTTTGAAGATGAGACGCTCTCATTGTCACTGTATGGAGGCAGTTGAGGTGGCGGGTAATCGTGCCGGTGACCAGGGATTCCAGATGGCGGGTTCAGCGGAAGTGGTGGTGGCCCACGTTGACCCCTGCCCCATTCTGACCGGTCACTCTCGCTGTCCAGTCGCTCCTGGCTGCGCGCCCTCTGTTGCTCCCCCAGCCGTTTCCTCTCCATGGCCTCTCGTAGAAAGCTGTCATCATAATCTTCCCTGCCACCCTTGGCGCCGCCGCCGTACCTACGGTCCCTCTCCATCTCCATGATGTCGTCGCGACTATGTGTACGGCGCCCGGCGAGTCCTCCCTGTGGCTCTCTGTCTCTTCCTCTGCGATCATCAGGGGAGTAGTCACGACGTCTCCGGTCATCGTAGCCGCTGCGAGCGCTGCTGCTCCACTCATCATCAGAGCTGATAAGACAGCAAGAACACTCTTATTGCAGTTCTGGTCGAATCTTTTGAACTAGAGCAAACTTTGAATATTATAAGACTATAAGTAGAACTACTCAGTACTATAGCTGATTACTAAGACTTTTTTCTTCTCCTTGTAAGTAAACTTTAGCAGCAGTTCTACTGACTTTCTGGCTGTTTTCAAAGATATGTCTTTAAGACATGTCTTAAAGACATGTCTACACTCTTTTTAGTGGGTGATACTATTAAGTTAAACTTTTCCTTCTCCACCCATGAAAAGTGATCAAATCTTTAGCCGAAACTATTCCAGGGGCTAGACCTTGTCCCCTTCATGTTCCTGTTGGTGGGCTGTATGTACATATTTGACCTGTTGATATGTGGCCAACTGTTGTATTTGAAATTTATTGAAGGCATTTGTTGTATAAAAAGCTATGATTTGAACCAATGTGCACAAACAGAAATTAATTTTAAAACTGTAGATTTTAAGCAAAAACTTGGCATAAAAATAGTTGGCAAACTTGACTGGTTATTTATAAGATTTTTGAGGTATATTTAAAAGCAACAAGAATCTTTATATGCGACTTGAAACTGACTGATGAGACGTTGCTGAAGTAAAACACGTGGCTTCTTGTTTTCAAAGCTCGTGCGCCAGAAAATGTAGAATAAATGATTTTACATTTGACAGTTGCTTTTCAGTGTCGTGTTGTGAGCCTGGTGTCTGACACCACAAAACAGTTAGTAAATAATGGGAAAACTCTTACTTTGAGGCTATTTAACTGTTGCCCTAAAAACGGCATCACATTCAGAAATATATTTCTGAAATAACTTTACCAAACAGTTTGTTCAGTTAACCTGAAAAGAGAGATATTAACTGAGAGGGAGTGGAGGAAACTACTGCAAAATTACAACTTATGTAACAGCGTAAGTGCTGTTAAAACACAAGAATAAAGGCTAAACTGCAGTTATTTATTAATGGTGTTTGTAAAAAAATGTTATGTTGTGCAGCTGCATCATTGGGGGGACAGAATAGTGAAATACTGTATTTGACTCACCCTCTCCTGCCTCTGGGCTCATCAGGGCCCCTGTGACGTGGGTAGTCATTTCTGCATTGCCGTCCAATGTCATCAAGGTTATCCATAGAGCGAGCACGTGCTCGATCACTCATGTGATTTCCACCGTGGCGTGGATAGTCATCGCGACGTTGCCCTTGCTGGGAAACGCTGCTGATGGTGCTCATGGCTTCGTCTCGGTCGTAAAGCGTGGGCATCGGTGGGCGACCACCGCGTCCTCGAGGTTCCACGCTGTCATGCAGGGAGCTGACTGTGCTCATGTTTTCCACTAGAAAAAAATAATAAAAGACAGATAAATATTGATGCAAAGTTTAGGTAGAAGTACCAAACAGAAAGTATTGTACAGGAATCACAGATTACATCTGAAGCTTTCCTTAGATTTACAAAGACAATAATTTACACATAAATGTCATGTGTTTGAGAAAAATGTGTCATGTCATTTTTTAATGATAAAGAATTTCCTTAGTAACTTAAACCCCTTAAACAAAAAAAACAAAAAAGGGTTCAAATGTTATGACTATTGTACTTTAGTTTTGAGCAAAACTACAAAAAACTCAGGATTTTGAGTGTAAGAAAAAACAATCATGAAGTTGCTGAAAATTAATCTGAAACCAGAAGGTAAAATCAACACATGTAACTGTAACTTGATTTCTCAGAAAACATGAGGGTGGAGAGTGTAAACCACAGCAGTCTGCGCATAATGAGAATTTGTGGCCTAATTATTCTGTCAGAGCAATGCCAGCTCGATTAGATCTACAGTCACGTAAAAAGAAATCAAATGTATTTGGTTACTTTCACATTACTTACATTTAAATTACTTTATTTATTGTATTTCTTTTTAAAACTTGATTTGTACTTTAAATTCATAAGATTATATGTTTAATATTTTAAAAGGCTTATTAATATACAGTAAGCCATGGCAATCCATTAAATGTCACAATTTATTTTGAAGATAATTTTTAACAATTGTTGGCAAAAACGATTTCATTTTAATTTTTCATTTTATGTACAGGTAAAATGTTCTCATAGATACAGCTTTTTAATGCTCAAATATCATGTTGAAATAATAAATAGTAAACATAAATAATTTGGGTCATAAATCTTTCAGACACAGAACAATTGCAATGAACTACTTCAGTAATGTGTTCAATCCACCAGCAATGATTAAGTGACTCTGACAGAAACCTGATTTATATTTAGCAAGAGTAGGTTGTGGCACACCAGCATGACAAAACCACAGGAAGTCACTCACAGCGGCTGTAGTTTGCAGGTCTGGAGGGGTCTAATGAGGCCACCTCCTTCTCCATGTAGTAAATGGCCCGGGTTGCATTTCCATCAGGGTCCACCTGAATGCGATAACCACTACGAGCTGTGGAGAAAAAAAAGGAGTATATTTATCTAGAGCTACTTTTGAAACTTCTCTTAATACAGAAAAAAAATATACTATTGATTTGGGTTAGTCTTTCAGAAAAAGGTCCATCATACTGCAAATAAATAATTCTGACTTTTTCATTCTAATTTATGCACACAATTACAATAAGTAATACAGTAAGGACACATACTTTGTGTCAAAAACAAATTCTTATACAGGCCTTGATGTGAGAATTTTAAGCATAACGCAGCGCTGTTTCATAAGCAGTTTTTCCTCACTTTGTCATTTCTGAACAGTGCAGAAATGTTTGATTTACAATTTTAAAAATGTAAACCTTTGGATTTAACCTTCATCACCAATAATGTTATGTAAATAGGTGCTATACAGACAAAGATCTGCAAGAACAGAAATATAGAGATAAGGAAATTAGCTATGCCAGCTGTAACAGGTTGCAAAAAAAATTTATAAAATGAAATGTAATCTTTGTGAATGCATCTGGCTCCTCCATAGATGTTTGCCAGTTGTTTTTATAATTCTTTTTTTTTTTTTTTACCCACATGATTTGCTGGTTTTTGTTGCTAAATACTTTGAAGAACTGTTGGGAATACACACTTTAGTATATTATACTAAAAATAATTATATAGCAATGCAGAAGTACTTTAGTTTCTTATACTAAAGTGTGAAACTAGGGGGCAGAAATTATTCAAGTAAGAAAGAACATGTTTTTATGTAAATCAATCGGCTTTTCTTGAGAATTAATTTTTTTTTTTAATTTACAGTTATCTAAATGCATTATTAAGGAATTTGGTGGAAGAAATTCCAACCACTTTCCATTCTTAAAGCCATCTTTAGTAGTTTCACAACTAATCAAAGCCACAGGAAACATCGAAATGGAATTTCCATAACGCTGTAATAAGGAAACTCCTCTTACAAAATAACCCAAACATTTCAGAGAGCTGGGCAAGAACAACCCCCACCCCACATAAACACCATGACACACCGAATGCTATTTTCCCTCAACTCACTGTGATCTCCTCCACTGTCCTGCAGCAAAGGCACATGAGACCCATGACCCACTGCAAAAACAAAAATGAAAAACTTATTTAAAATTTACTTAGGTTCATGCCATTATGATAATTAAAACATCCTCTATGTCACACTATTTGTTGTAAAGTTACCTGAGCTGGCAACATCATAGTCGTGGCCGTAATTGCTTTGGGGTTGTCCAACTCCGTTGTGAATGGGCAGCAGGGGCATGAGGGACTGGTTACCTTGTGAGCCGCCGTACACAGGCTGAGCATACATGGCAGAATACATGGTGGGAGCATACTGACCGAGCACGCCTTTCTTTGCTGCTTTTCCTGCTTCATACACTGCAACAAAATGTGAGAGAGCAGATAACATTTGGAAACAAAGTAGTTTCATTGTTAAAGATTGTTCAAGGACAGAAAGCATAAAATCCATCCATGCAGAAGGGAAGCAAACAAAAATCAATGCGGCAGGACTAAGAACTTCCACCATTTATGACCTTTAAATAGATTATCAGCATGTGGTTTGGAGGACTTCTAATTAAGAAAATTAAGAAGCCAAAAACTTGCAACAGATCCTCTCTTTGGCAGCATAGATTCTGGGGACAAAAATATCTAAATCATTCAAAATTGGAAATTGAAAATACTTCTAAATAAATAAAAAATCTAATTTGCCAAATTGTGTTTAGTCGTGGAAGTTTTACTATACAATCAGACTCAAGGTGTGCAATTATTATCAAATGACATAATACTGTAAGTGTTACCTAAAAGCCTCTTGAATGTTAATTTGTATTGCTTTAAAAACATATATACCAAAGGTACAAACAAATACTGTGTATGGGTTATTTACAGAAACAGTGTTCAACATTTCATTAACCTTTCAAAAGGAGAGATGCATGGTACCAGGTCATAGCAAAAATTGCTAATTTCCACTTACAGGGACTGCAAGTACGATTAAGAGGTCAAGAATTAGCAAAAAGGCCAGTAAAATAATCAACTAAAAGCATGTCTGATAATTCATTATTTAGGTCTCACTGGAACCAAATATTAACTAGCTGAAATCTTAATTCTTATTCTACTTGATACCTACATGCTCGCGGACAGCAGCAGCGATCTGGGCAGCAGGGGCAGCTGATGAGGCAGCAGCAGGTGTGAGGGCAACACTGGCACCAGCAGATCCCGATGAGAACAAGGAGCAAAAAGAAGCCCAAAACTACCAGAAGAACTAGTAGCCAGTCTGTGTGCATCAAATAGAGACACGTATGATATCATAATGTTGAAGGTTTTACAGTCTGTCTCTAGTACAGAAACAAAGCACACTACACTACCCATGAACCCAAAAGGTACTTGTCAGTAGCCAAACACATTTGTTTGTAGGTACAAACTACAAACAAAGCAGGAAAAAATGAATCAGATAAAAAAAGTTTAAAAAAATGACATTTTTATTCCCAAAGACATTATATTAATTATCTATGCAGAACAGCAAAGAAGAAAGTCTGTGTTGTGAAAAGCCATATTTGTGCTTAAAAAGAAAATTAAAAACATATGAGCCCCAACATGTTAATGTGAACATGTTTAAGGACATGTCAAACTGGTAGATCCAGATCACTGCATGTCTGTTCAGGCAGCCCATAACACAGAGACAAGGGACACTGACGATGGAAAAAAACAACAAACAAAAAAACCAACCTGCACACAAATTAAGAAATATGCACAGAGTTGGTTTTGTTGTTCAGCGATTAAATTTATATTTCAACTGAAAAGAAATAAGACAATGCAGTTCAGAAAATATAGAGATATGTAAAAAGAAGATGAGAGGAACTCCTCAATGTGATGAGTTTTTGTCTACATCAGGACTTTTAGAAGTGTACAGTCTCTCAAAACGTGACAGAGTACTTGGTAATTGTTCTCACAATTT
Organism: Poeciliopsis paucimaculata; assembly: GCA_903067055.1. Taxonomy (NCBI): domain Eukaryota; kingdom Metazoa; phylum Chordata; class Actinopteri; order Cyprinodontiformes; family Poeciliidae; genus Poeciliopsis; species Poeciliopsis paucimaculata. Next base: position 133,462 of record CAEGAD010072566.1, read on the forward strand.
TATATTAAAACTGTTTATGAGAATTGTTCATTTTATTTAAGGAGAGCACACAAGCTCAAAGTCCCTTGGTAAAGCAGTCAGAGGGCAGAGTCATTCCATCTATAGAATGAAAACTAATGCACCCAATATCCCCTACTCCTCTCACACAAGGGTATTGTACTACCTTCCATAACCAGTAAGTCAATGCCAGGCAGGAGATCAGTAGTATTAGTCTTTCTCTCTGTGAAAGACAGATAAAGCTGCAATTACTTTAGGGTGGTATCTAACTCTGCTGCTTAATCAGGTTTGTGGAAAATATCTTGACATTTTCCCCCAAAAAATCCCAAAAAAGCTCCATAACTTGGACACTAAGCATTGCTCACACTGCTTTTGGATTTTTTTTTTTTTTTTTTTCCCATTACATTTCTGAATGCCTAATAATTTAAGTGAATGGGAGCAGAAATGAGAAAAGAGATGGCGCGAAAAGAAAAAATAATAATCAGGAAATAAAGACATAAAATGAAGTAATTAAAATAGCAAAACTTACCAAGCACAATTAATTCAGTGAATTCTTCATTAGTCCCTGAAATATCCTTGGATGATACCACGGTGCAGTAGTAAACACCACTTTCCCCCCAATGAGTTTCAGAGATTTGTAGGTCTGCCTCTGTGAGGGAGAATTTATTTAGATTATTTACCACTATTATAATTCAATTTCATCTTTATGGCAGTACTTTCATATTGGAAGCTAGGGAACGTCCAAAATTAACAAATTCCCATCACGATTTAATGAGATTTTCTTGTACCTGTCAAGTGATGTCAGTTCATTTTCAGGAAAAAAATAAATAAAAAATCTTTAAGTATAAAGCTAATCTACCCAAGTTGCACATTTTGATCCTGCAGTGACTTGTGCCATCTTGCTGTTAAGTTTGTTTTTACAGGTTGTACAAAAAAATTATTCATAATGAATCAGGCACCTTCCACAATAATTTGAAGCATTTATAAAGAAATAAAAGATCTGAAAATCAATTAGTTTGTTTTCCTTCTGTAGTTAGATAATATATTGGTCAGTGACTTATCAAGTTTTCATTAGTACTACATGTACTAGTTTCATTTTCCTGCCGTATGAAGACAACATGGCACAATGTCTACAATAAAACATGGACCATGCTGTGAAACCAAAGAGTTTCTTGCTGCAAAGCAATAGTGCTAACCACTTTACAGTTCAATGTTGTTTACAGATTTCGAAACAGTTATGATATAGTAAAACCACATCCTCATTACCACCGAAATGGTGAAGAAGATATTAAATTTTTAATTGTTATTTTGCTAGAACATATAAAATTTCCAGTGGTGCGTTTGATGATAAAATAAAAAATAAACAGGCAAAAAGTCAAAGAAAATGTGAAAAGGACAAAGGATAAATTAAAATGATAGTGAAACATACTTTTTAACTGAATGAGACAGATATCAACAAGATGACTCACAAAAATATGATCCAAATCCTTATAAAAACAAGCACCACATGATTACACAAGTAAGCCTTACACGTGCATTAAGTAAGATTTATTTTGTTTCTTTTAATACTATATTCACATCATTTTTATGCAGTGCAGCACAGAAAAGTAACTGAGAGCAACAACCCAGCATGAATGATTTATACAAAAATTAAAACTTCCCTTAACACAGGTACAAGAGATATATCCAATTAAGTAGGGCTATATCGTCAGATAGCCAGTGTGCCAATAGCAGTTAAAAAAAAGAAAAGAAAAAAAGAGTTAACTTACCAAGAGGAACGTGATGAACACTTCAGTTTCAGATGCCCTCTCTTAAAATTTTATTTTTGTTCTCTACCTCACAAAATTGTTTTTACTTGCTCTGAAATTATAATTTTTGTACTTTATTTATTTAGAAAAAATGCAAAAAATGCAATTTATGTAAAATTATGTTAGCAATTTTTAGAATGACTTGTATTTGTCATATTTTTGAACCCATCATTTTGAAAGGCAGATTTACATAAAATGTCTAATATTAAATTATACGAAGCTATGACAGAGCTGAATAACAATAAAAAAAACCCCGAAACAGAACATATTTAAATGATTTGCGTGTGTAACTTGAGTGTGATTTGTTGACGTCAATGTTTATTACAGAAACTCCAAATTTTAGGAAACACATTTTTCTTGATCACTTTCTCTCTCTAAAACTAGTTCATCTGTCAAAATACAATTTATCATATTGGGTTCAACTCTTCATAAAGATTTATCAAGTAGTGTTTATTAACTTACTGTTTATGATGTTGATCTTGCGACCTGCATATTCTTTGCCCAGGACGACAGAATCACCCTCCTTAACTGCCACAATGCGGATTGTTCTGTCTTTGTCAGGACAGTTGTTGCTGGGGTTAATGTTGGCTTGAGAGATGGCGGTATTCGTACTGCTGGAGCCAAGTGCCACTTGAATGGGGTCCTGGCAGAAGGATTTGTACTTCCATGTGACGATAGGATGATCAGTGGCACTCGTGTACTCACAATTGAGTGTGACAGGTTGGAAGAGCATGACAATGTACCTCCTGGTAGGACAGGTAACCTGAATAGCCAAAGTAGACTCTGGAAAGGTTTAGAAAATATTACAAGTCAATAAAAAGGTCTACTACTGTCAAAATTTTGCACTGCTTTTGCAAACTTGACCATGGAAATCACTGTAAAATGCAATAGTCAAGGTGTGGTGCATAAACAATGTTTCTTCATAGTATCACTCATAGAGTGGGCAAGTTGAGTCACAGCCATGCCTCAGTCTTTCAGGCAGACCCACATTAGTTATGTCCCACTGATGCCCTTTTCCTTGATATATTGTGAAGCTGAGGAGTCAAAATAAAAGCTTTTGCCATTCTGATGTTTAGTAAATGCATCTTTGTCCACATAAATGAGTTGGGGCAATTTCAATATCTCCAGTGTGTTAACCTCATTTTCACAGGCCTGTAAGGCTTAATAAGAGGAACATCGCTTCGAAGATTAAAATGAGGATTCAATCCGGCTTTTAATAAGTTTAAATGCAAGCAATAGCTGACTCTACTCGGAATAGCTCACAAAATGTAACTTTAATATATTTCATGTGGAAATGTTACATTTTTATTTGGATTACGAGGCAAAGTTTCAGAGTCAAAATCACAAATTAGACAATATTTTCTTCTAGAATTACCCACAAAATCTGACGCGTTCTCTTTGGAAATGGAATTACAATGTTCCGTCACAGAGCAACAGAGAAACGAAAAGGGATCCAAAGGCTTTGGTATTAAAATCGAAGACTTTGAATAACTCTGTGGATTAAATACATCATTTTACAATCTGCAACAAATAACTATTCGTTACTCTGTAGGCCAACAGAAGTTATTTTGTACAGAGGTAGAAAAACACAACGGATTTCACGGAAGGGCCCGCCCTGTCTGAAAGAAAAACAGGCCAACTCACCTGTCGCCATTAAAACGGCGACGAAGACAGTCCAAAACATATTTAATTCTCGTCCCTCGATGACTTAGTTAAAATACTCTAAATACAAATTGAAAGTTAAAAAAAACAAACAAAAAAAACAACAAATAATACTGCAGAAACACGTATTTTAATCTCAGCCAGGCAGCGCCCACTCCATTTTGAACGCCCTGTTGGCGAAAAGGAGGTACCTGAATGCTTCACATTACAACAGCAGTCAACAGGTAAATGTTCAGACATGTTGTGAAACACAGGGGGCTTTCCTATTTCTTCCCTTGTTTTTCTTTCTGATGTGTGTATACTTATCACCAAAATCTGGATTGGGAGCTTTAAAGTCGTTTGAACTGTCATTTCACTTCATAATTTCACTACAGTAAAGAAATGTAGCTAGAACAATATAGTTTCACAAGTTTCTCCTACCCGGAACTAGTTGGTACGATCCAGGCACTGCCATCAAAGTTGAGGCTTGTTAATGTTTCACTCGGTGGTTTCGGCCTGTTTGATAACAGGGTTATCTTTCATATCGCTGAGTGAAACCTTGCTTCTCTACAATATTCAGAATAAGTGTACATCAAATATGGTGTATTGTGTAATTAAGTCCTTAAAGCTGTGCCTTATAGCCAAACATCCGAAAATAGTTGTCGTTGTGGCTGAAATTCTGTAAATGTACCAGTAGAAAAGGAAGGTTCCCCCCGTACCAAGATGAGATAGGGCAGGGTGGCTGAATCCAAAGAAACCTGGAAGAATAGTACGTAGATGAAATCAATAAAAAATATTTTGAAAACTATATATATATATTTATATATATATATAGATCTATATATATATATCTATATATATATATGTTTTGTTTGCGAGCAATATCTAGTTTCTTCTGAAACATATGTACAGGGCTTGAATATGATAATATCAGTGTGTAGTATGTAATATCAGTGTGTAGTATGTAAGCATTTGCATTCTAAAGCACATGGCACGCTTACCTGCAGCTTGGATGGATGATGAAGATGATGATGACGATGTGACTGCCCCCCTAACTTTGTTGTGGACAGCGGCAACACATTTACCTTGTATCTCTGATCTAATGAGCTGGATACTCAAGTGGTCAAGTATGGATCGAACTTGAAATTACAGTTTCACAATTGAGTTTCGGATTAGTGACTGGTTATGACCTAATCAACTAAACTACATAAAAGATATTTCCATTTTTTGCTCTTTGTGTTGCCTTTTGTAAATTAAGCTGGACCAGTAAGGTTGAAAACGGCACTAGAGCACCCCCTGGTGGGTATTTTGTTATGTTGTTTGGTGACGCTAAACAAAAAGAAAATAGATCCAAGATGGTGGAACGCAACACCGAGCGGTTCATGATTTAAGCTGTTTATTATTCTTATATGTTGTGTTTCGGACAAGATTTGTTCGTAAGTATTGGTTAGTAGTGAATTATAATTGTTTCTTTGTTTTATGTAACTGTCGTATAAATAATTGTACGCTGAAGTCATTTAGGAAAACGTTTTATTTTAGCTCGCAGCAAGAATGGCTAATTTGCAGTGTTCGTTAGCTAATACTCGGTTTTGTATGTTACAGTTTACGATGGCTAAAGTGATGGCAGTGGTCAGAGGCCACTCTTCAATAAACAAGCAAAAAAGAAAAGAAGTTTGGTTATTGGAGCGTCGTTGTCTGGCTGTCTAGCTGCTGAAGAAATCGAAAACTCAGGGCGAAGACAGCATACTCTTAAAAGAAAGGTTCTCTTCCCCTGACTGTCACCACTGCAGCTGAGTCTGAAAGCATGACTGATATATAATTTTTAATCAATTAAGACATTTAATATGTATTGTTTTATAGATATAGCTAAAACACTTTTTCTGTAGATAAAGAAATAATAAAACAATGTAATAAGAGAGTATTAATTCTGAAAAAGAAAAACAGTTTACACTGGTATGAGTAATATTAGGCAATAAAATAAATTGGTTATTTATTTCTAAAATGAACTCAAATTTAATTTGTTTAGGATTAATTTAAAACTGGAAGTAAAAACAGAACAGTAAAACAGACCTTCAGTTACTATTTGTTGAAATCATGATCAATTAAACATTTTTGAAATGTGTTGACATCTTTCTTTTATTCCCCTGTTGATGAGCATCTGTGGAAATGACAGAAAACAAATGATTAAAAATACTGTAAATGTTAAGAAGCCACTGTCAAACAAAGTTGACAGGATTGTGAATGGATAGAGAGTCATTTTTGGTGGTTGAAATGTTTTGTATTTAAATGGCCTGTCAAATTTAGTTAAGCATGTCATTCATTACAATAAGTGTGACTTGAATCAGCCCTAAAATTTTATGAAACATGCTTTGCCTCCCCTTTTCTGCCGAATGGATTACTACTTCCCTCTAGTGGTCAGTAACACATTTCTGAGTCTGTATGTTTCTGCAGCACCAGCACATTACTGTATAGTCATTTCTTTATTTGTTTGTTTGTTTTTTTTCAAAGCTCATAATTTATTTCATGGCATTGATGCAATTTTTGCTGAAGACAGGAAAACAGCAGATGTCACAGCATAAACTAAATTTAGGATGGTTACGTTTTTCAGCAAAATGTTTGGAAAGTTGTGTGATGAATCATACTTACACTGTATATGATCATCCAAGCAAGATGAAAAGAAGACCTGACATATAGAAACATACTTTTGTCACACACTAAGTCAAAGCAGCAGTAACCCATTTTCAGAAAGTACACCTTTATAGCTTTGTAGATGTAATGCATACATATTAATACATACCAACAAAGATTAATCCAGTGTGTGCAGAAATCTGGCCTTTATTGGGAAACAGAAATCACGTGGTATTAGCGTTAATTGTGTTATATATTTAAAATATGCAAGTTCAATTTAAAAGTGAATCATAAAAGTATTGATTTTTTAATTAGGCGAATAAGATGCTTACTTCTGGCACTCTGTAAACTATCATTACTGCAGACCGATACCAGATAAAGTTAAAGCATGCAGTCTATTTTAAATACTCACTGAGCACTGTATTAGATATAGACATTAAATTGTACTTTTTATCAGATATGGTAAATCAGCCAGCTGCATGGCAGCAACAATGTGCTTACACATCTAGACAAAATGAAGATGACTCGCTGCTTGAACTTGCTGAGTTTAAACTGAGAATCTCGATGAGGAGGAAAAGGGGATTTAATGGCCTTAAGTGGTGTGAGTATTAAAGCTACTAATCTGCTGTGATTTTCACACATCGTGCTTTATATAAAACTGACCAAAGATGAGAAAATGTTCAATGAGCAGCAGTTGTGTGGACAGAAATGCCTTGTTGATGTCAGTAGTTATCTTGGAATGCCCAGCTCAAATAATAAATCTCACCTGTGTCATCCAGACGGTATGATCAGAATTTGGTTTAACCAACATTAATTCAGAGATTAATTTTTCCTGGATATTTGGTTCAGGCTGCTGGTGGTGGCATAATGGTGAGCGGAATATTTTCTTAGCAAACTTTGGGACCTTTGCACTAGCATCAACCTTACCATTATTTAAATGTTAAATATACTTAAGAATCTTCCAGAGCTTAAGTCTGTCCCTTTATAACAAACATCTGGTGACAAGTTATCTGCTATGTCGCTAGTCAGGCATAATATAGTGACTACTGACAGGTGAAGTGAATAATATTGTTCTTTTAGTCAATAAGCAAGCATTTTGTCCTCATAGGTAAGCAAATTTGATAGGAGCCAAATTGTGATGACTAAGTGACTGGATCAGAACTTTAAGAGTCAATTCAAGAACAGGGAGTGTAAAATGCTCCCCTAAGGTTTGCAGTGTTGGTGTAAAAAGAGTTAAAATAGTTTTTAAAACAGTGTCCACGGACAACATTTTTCCGACCTTGCCTGCTCATGTTGATCAGAAAAGCCAGTGGTCAAAGCTGCAGATTTGCTTCTGTTAGACTGCTGTAGTTACAATCCAGCAGCTTGAAAACATTCAAAAGCCTAGTGGAGTCCATGCATCAATAACTTATGGGTGTTTTAGCATCAAAGGACAGTTAATATGCCATCACATAGGTGGTCATGTCCTGATTGATTTAAAAATAAAGGCTATAGTAAGGATAGGTTTTTTGCCTCTGTTGTGTGTGCATGCGTACTTGCACCAGTAGTCAGTCCATGGAATGTTCGGTTAGTGTTTTGGTCTTCCTCACCTACAAAAAAAATAAAATAAAAAATAAATTATATATATATCTATATAGATATATATATAATTTATTCATATAACAATATCTATGTGCATGTAGGCGTGTAGGGGCGTGTGTGCATGATATTAAAGTGTCATTCTTTTAGCAGGAAATGTTGTTCACGTAGGTCACATGGAGCCAATAAAAGACAGTGTGTTTATTCTTATGTTTAGTCAGTTTTGTGAAGTATTTCTGAAAATCCGGTTCGCTCTTGTCTTGCCACCTGAAAAACTAATTTCTGCTTTCTCAATTTACAGTAGAAAACAGATTTGCGATTAAACAATGGTATTTCATTGGTGAAACAACAGTCACTTAACATTATCAAAGATTAATGTTTTGCAACGCCTTACTTACACCCTTTAGATATGCTGGTAATTTGCAGTCCATCCATCTCTGCCTCAAATTTCTGGATGTTTTTTGAACAGTAGATTTTGATGTCGGAGTTGGAATGGCACACCGAGCAGTTCTTTCCTACTGGACGTACTCCAGAACAATTTGGAATGTTTTCTTCAGGATCTTTTTCAAAGAGAAAGGAGTCATGAGGTCCAAAAATCCTCACTATTTTTGGGCATCTGATCTTGTCCCTGCAGGTAAAGCAGCCCTGTGTCACCCAACCTAGAGAAATGTGGATAAAATTAAGATATATAAACACAGAATGTGCTTCAAGTTCACTGAGTAAAAGTGAAAAGATAATAATAAACCTGTTTTAAAAAATGTTACTCATTAAACAAGGGTAGTTACAATTTATGGCCAATCATTTAAAAAAATTAAATAAAAAAGGGATTATAAGCGTTTACAAACATACCATCAGATCCATGACAGGTAGCTAGTGTCACTGCTACCAGACAGCATAAAATCACTGTAAGAGAAATAAAAGTGCATTTCTACTTATGAATTAATTAATTAACTTATTAATTTAAAATGTATATATTAATTTAAAATGTATGTATTAAATTTCAATAATTTTGGACACGGTCGAATGCCTTCTCCAAGTCCACAAAACACATGTAGTCTGGTTGGGCGAACTCCTATGCACCCTCCAGGACCCTGCCGAGGGTGTAGAGCTGGTCCAGCGTTCCATGACCAGGACAAAAAACACATTGCTCTTCCTCGGGACAAGTTCTGACTGAACAGGGGGGACAGTCAGAACTCGTCCCCCCCACCCGTAGGCAGAGGGAGGCTACATAGGTAAAGGCCCTCTCACATGTGGTGGGCCCATGGGAGGGGGAATCCATGTTTCCTTTTTGGGCTGAGCCCGACCAGGCTTCATAGGTAAAAGCCCGGCCACTGGGTGCTCACCAATGTGCCCCACCTCCAGGCCTGGCTCCAGAGTGGGGCCCAGGTGACCCGCGTCTGGGTGAGGGAACACAAAATCCAAAGTTCTTATTCATCATCGGGGTCTTCGGGCTGCCCTTTGTCTGGGTCCCTCACCTAGGACCTGTCTGCTTTGGGTGACCCTACCAGGGGCATAAAGCCCCAGACAGCATAGCTCCTAGAATCATTGGGGCACTCAAACCCCTCGAGCATGATAAGGTGGCAGCCCGAGGAGAGCTGATATAGCATTATCCTATATTTGGCAAATAATTTTCAAAGACTCTAGGATTTGACATTAACACATCATCATTCTGATTAAATAGAATACCTGAGCATTACCAGGAATACCTTGGTATTGCTGGTGAGGCTCTATATTCCTGGTATACCATTACCCGCCGAGAATGAAAGCTGTTAAGAGCTTTGAATGAAAACTGTTAAAAGCTTTGATATTAAATGTGCTGTCCTCATTCAGACCAGAACAAAAGGGATGTTTCATCAATTGTTCATAATGTTAACGCTGGGGGTTTTGGTTAACCACCTAAGTTTTCAAGGAGCTGTTTTTGAGGCTTACGAAGGGTGAAAGAAAATTAAAATTTAGCAAAAATACAAAGTTTCTCAGTGACCTGTTCAAGCTAAACTAATCAGAAACTGAAAAAAAAAAAAAACTTACATTTTGCCCATGGTTTGGTGAAAGCGCACATCATGATCAGTCGTTGTTGCCAAAGCTATCTGGTAAGTTTTTGACTAATCCAGGAAGTTATGGTTAACATTTAGCCTCACCACGTGGAGGCTTCTAATTTTGGGGTAAGCCAAAGCGATGAAAAGAAGAATGCATTGATGTGTTTAGTCTGGTACAAAATAACTATATCTCAAGAGTAAACAGGTTTTTCAAGTTAACTCAATTACCTTATTACAAGCTTGTAGGTTTTAAAAGTTGTTCCTTACAGAGCAAAAAATAGAGAGACAGAGTAAAAGAGAGCAGAGAGAGACAGACTCCATGTCACATCAACGCTTATAATTATTTATTCAACTGTTACGCCTCCAAGATCTGGAGGTTCAGGGGCAGTAATATGAAGATGTGTCCAGAGGAAACAAGTGGAATGTAAAAGGATTTATTACAAAAAGAAGGTTTCACAAAACCAAAACACCATACAATTTAACCCAATTAATACAAAAAAATGAGGACTAACACGAACGATATTAAGTGCAAATTAAATCACAGCGTGTCCAAACAACCCAAAAGGGAAAAGAAAAATTACACAAAGGGAGCAGCAAGCCTCCCAAATACAAGCTTCTAGCTTGAGAAAGCAAACTACTGCAAAATCAAACTGCTTTAGCAGAACAGGAACAAAATGTTATAAAACTGCCCAAAGCAGTTGCAAATACCAAAGGTGGGGAACAGCTGAACAAAACCTCTTCCTACAAGCTGCCCCACTAGAGGAATGATTTCAGAAGCCTTTATAGGGAACGGGTGAAGCTCATCACCTGCTTCCTATAAAGGAACAGGTGCAATTCTTTGCTGGTCCAATGGACTCGATGCTCTCCTGCAGCCTCTAGGGAGCCAATCAGGAAGATGTGCCCTCACAGCTGAACCTGCATAACAAAAAGGAGCCTGCACAGCCTCAAGATGCCAGGCGCCGTAACAACACTCGAGTAACTCCTAAGAGTTTTGGCTTCATTTTAAATGCAAAATTGCAGTGCTTTGAGTGTTAGTAGGGAAGGCCACCAGCTTTTTGCCAGTCTAATTGTTTTCTATCAAAGTATTTCTGAACTATTGTTAATGTTGCTGTAATGTAAAATATGCTTTGGGGGAAATTAACTAGGGAAAAAAAGCATTGTTAGAAACTGGTTTAATAGATTCAGTGTGACACTTTAATACACTTTATGCTTCATTGATGTTTTAAACAACCAGATTTTTGAACAGTAATATCTGCCCACATAGTATCTTGTTTTCGTCAGTGGTGATTTTGTTTAAGCAATGACTCAACAAAATGGGCAATGTAAATATAATTATGACTTACTAAAACCACAATAGGTTGAAATAACCAAAACCATATCATGTTGGAAGTATTTTTATTGTTTATTAATTGCAAACAGTGATATGTCAATAAGACTAGCATGCATTTAAAAATGAATTAGCCTGAAGGATTTTGTGTTGACTTACCAATTGATTGATTAGCAAGTCACAGCAGTGATAAAAGGTATGATTAACTACAAAGAAAATGACTTAAAGTAAATACACAAGTGGCAAATAGCAAGCAACAAAAAGAGAACCAAGTGAGTAACAGTGTCTCACTGTTGTGATAATTTTCTCCCTGGATTTTCTTTATTGCTTTCATCACATTTCCTATAATACAGAAATGTGTTACTGTAAATAGTTAGAGCTTAGAAATGGCATAGCTGACTTTTAATTTTTAAGTTTATTAAACATGTATGATTAGAAAGAAAATGTCACACAAAAAATATCAGAAACTTAACAGAAATGTAAAGAAGAATTATTTAAAAATCCAACTCTATGAAAAAATTAAACGACTATCTTGATTCTTCCAGATCTGAAAATTAAAATTACATTTAAGCTCAAATTATGACCATTTAATTGCAAGTACTGTCTTCACAATCAGGCACACTCACAATGTAGATCACTGTGATTCAGAGCAGCATCACAACAGCAACTAAAATGACAACACAAGTCATGATGAGTCAAAGCAAAACCAAAAGGCTTGCTAATTTATCCCAACATCAAGAGCCATGATACATACCAACACTACATATGAGTCCAATAGGGAAATGAGTGTGACCTACAAATGAAGCAAAAAAAGAAATAGCATTAGAAGAAAAAACTAGATGTTAAATACATTTTCTAAGGCATTTTGAATTGTTTTTTGCTTGACTACATTTTCAAGAGATTTAGACAGCCCTGCTAGCTGTCTCAGAGCTCAGTGGTAGAGAAAGAACCATATGTACTGATATCAGTTCTCTGTCCAGCTGTAAATGGTTTGACTCCAAACCTACAGCCAACTAGCATTGTCACCCTTTATTTTCTGCCACATTGCAATAAAAGAAAGAGCACTAGAAAACTGTGCTTTTATGACAATTATCACAGTTAATTTCAATGACCTGCAAAAGCCAATAGTGTTGTGATCTAAACCATATACATACTCGCTTTGTCAGCTGGTCTAGTAGGTGCAGGGTAAGACTTCAGCTGCTCATCACCTGAAGGCAAAAAATTAAACATAAAATTGAGATGAATGGGCAAAAGAGTTGACAAGAGAGGAAAGGAGATTTTTTTTTTTATTCTTCTCTAGACAGGAAAAAATATGAACATTTGATATGATAAGTCCCAAGGTATAACTTTTGTTTTGACTTTAGAATTCATAAGCACTGGTATGTCACATATATTTTTCAGTTTACTTTAAAATGGCAAAACCGTGATATGAAATTTCAAAGCTTTCTGGACTGACACGAGTCCTGAACACATCTGCATTACAATATTCTTTGAATAAATGGCTAAAATAAAATTTTATCACTGCACAAATATAGTTAAAAACTATACAGAAAAAGTGAAATAAGTGAAAAAAAGTGCAAACCTAAAACTAGTTAACAATCTCAAGTAAGATTTATATAAAAACACTCATCTAAGCTGATTGACCTTGCTGCAGAGAAGATTATATAAAACATTCAGACTCCTTATATTAAAAGCTACACCAGCAGCAATAATTGCAGCAAAAATATTTTTACAAAACATTGACAAATGTACTTTTTTGTCCATTTGTCAAAATGTACAAAAAATTTGTACATTTTGTACAAGTTGTACAAAATGTTGGAATGTTCAAACAATATCAATTTTACACACGACTTTGTGTTGTCTTTTATTTGGTTGCATAATTGCAGAAATTTGTGATACTTATGCAATAATAGTATTGGTTCATTTTAAGCCAAATTCTTTAGACATTTATTTATTAATATAAAGGGGATCAAATTAATACAATTTTAATGAATTTAATTGAAGTTAGAGTTAATTCAACTGGCAAAGTACCTTAGAAATTATGCAAGATGAGAAAGCAAAACACTTGAAATATGAGATTCTACCAAATACTACATCCAGGTGGCCCTTTGTAATTGTGATACTACGCATTCTGCTATTGTGATAATGATTTCAGTTTGATGTACTGGGCAGCTCTAGTCTGTTGCATAAGTTTGTGATGAAAATATGTCAAAAAAAACTGCAGCTGAGTTCTTTTTCATGCATGTATGCAATATTTTCTAATGCATAGGTGCTATTATGAAATACTTACACCCTTTGATGATGTTTGTGATTCTTGAGCCATTGGAATCCTCAGCCTCAAATGTTGTGATGTTGTTGGGACAGTAGATGTTCATGTCTGACCGAGATAGGCACACAAAACAGTCCTGTGTGACGGGAGGGTCTTCAGAACACTTTGGGATTTCTTCTTCAGTGGGTCTGTCATAGACCAAACGATCATTTTTCGCATATATTGTTATCAGGTTTGGACATCTGGCCTTATCCATGCAGGTGAAGCAAGTGCCTGTGAGTCCAACGTGAGAAAATAAACAGTGACTTAACAGATAAAAAAAACCTAACAAACTCTTCTACTCAAACTTTTGGTTTCATGTTAGCATGTTAAAAAGATCTTAAAATAAGACAAATCTTATTATAATTATCATAATTATAATTATCATATCTGTACTAGTTCTAAGAATAACAAGTTTAAAACAAAATCTTGTAATCTTTCTTTTTTCTTCAGATCTGGCAAGACACATTTAAATACACAAAAACATAAATATAAAGTAAACATTTCTTGAGAACACATGTGGTTTTTATACAAATGCAAGAATATACGTTATACACAAAAAAACATGTTTTGCTAGTGGAAATGTCTCATAGTTTGTGGTGTTATATTATTTTTTTATTTAATTTGGAGCGTAAAGCATCAAAGTCTTGTTAGGTATGAGATATTAGTTAGTATATGACAGCCACAGATGATAGAAAGGACTTCTCTTAAAACTCTATTTGTATTATATAATGCAGACTTCAAACAACAATTATCAAAACAGAGTAAAATATAAAAGACTTGATATCATATCAGTTTGTATGCCGTATACCAACTACCTTTAGTAGATGCTTCATTATTGTTCGCTGCAAATCAACTTCTTGAAGCTTTTGTAATAGTGGAGTAGAGGAAATTATTGTTGTATTTTTACTGTTGGGCACTGACATTCCCGCTCTAGTTAGAATACATCGCTATCCACACAGATGGCTTCTTCCTGTCTTCATAAGAGAATACTTTTTCATAAGAGTATATTTTTTGAAAGTAGAGCCCCTGCATTATTCAATGACGATCAATCTTACACTTAAAATAGATGAATATATCAGAGCTCTTATAACTATTGATTTATAAGTTAAATGTTTCTGGTGGTTTGAAGTGGGGTTAAAGAAAGCACTATGTTGAAAGGTTTTTAAGAACATACCAGCTGATGCGTCACAGACAACTAATTGCATTGTCATCATGAAACAACACACTGTAAAAACAGACAAGAAATACAATGTGTGTTTTTTTCTCATGCATATTGTTTCTTTAACTTTGAGCATAGGAAATATAAAAATGTCTAACTTCATACCTCTAATCAAGGTTTTCCACTTTAATTTTGAGCTGTGGCGATTAGTAATTCTTCTTCCTGGAACCCTCGGATGACTCTTTTGATTTTTTTTCAAAGCTTTCTGTCTCGGGCGGCATGGAGGAAAATCTTCTTTCAGTCCTCCATCCATCTTTTCTTGAAATGGTTGCTGTTCCGGGTCACGGCTTGGCTGCTTCCTCTTTCTCACTTCACCCAACTCTTTCCCAGTAGACACAAGGTTGTTAGGCTCAAACACCACTGGCATTTCCTTCTTTGTCAGCTCAGAGATCTCTGCCTCAATAAACATGGGTCTCACAGAACTCTTTTTATTTGCATTGGGCAACGGCAACCCACATCCAACGATGTTGTCTTGGTAGTTGTCACTGAAGACATGCTTCATGTCAGCTGAGAAACCTGCATCACTGTAACAGACAAACAATTTTGTTTGCACGCAGTTTCATTAGAAAGTACAGAAAATATTACTTTAAATTTAAAAATGTTAGCATTTATCAAAATGAAAGTAAAAGGGAAGACAATGGATAAACATACCCACTTTCTTGGGTGTGTAGGCCTTTCCCACCTTTAAGATTAAAACATAATATGGCTAGGGTTAGATTACAAAGCAACAACATTCAAAAGCATCAACTCAATATTCTGAAAAGTGTATAATATAAAAAATTGCATAAGAAAATATTGTAAAAATGTGACACTAAGAGAAAAAAATATTTAACAAAGTTAGAATGCAACTTCTTAACTGTTTATTTGCACCATGTTGAGCATAAATTAGTAGAAACTGATGGTCAATGGATGTAAGGTGCAGCTGGCAATTAAATAGTAACACTCATATCTCTAAATTGAAGCAGATGGCTTAAATGTACTGAATCTGGTTCTGCTAAAGGTTTCTTCCTACTCAAAAGAAAATCCCCTGTTGCCACATGTTTACTCTTGTCTGCTGCAAAGTTAATGACTCTGCATTTATTTGTCCCTCCTGACAAAGATTGCATTGTAAATAGGATACATTTGGACTGCAAATAAAAATGCAACTCTTAATCGTTTATGTGATTCGAATATATTTTTCAGAAACTTGCCTTCAGATGACATTTGATGACATTTATAATTTGCCGTCCACAAAAACTGCTCACACAAAGGAAGTGAAACCTTTGAGAAAATTTTAAAAATGCACTCTAATACTGTAGAATGAAAAACATACGTAGAATTAACGAAAATACATTTATTTTTCATTACTTTGATCCATATAAAATCAATTCAAACCTTCTCTCATGCTAGGATTTTGAATCCAAGCATAAGTATGGTTCAATTAATACTTTGGCAAAGTATTAATTGCTTTATATGTAACGGTAGAAAAATGCAATTTATGGGCCCTCTATAGAGCAGTGAAATTTTAATATTAACTCGTATAGACCACGTAGTTTTTGAAACTAGGCCGGGGCGGGTAAATGACGCAGTAAAAAAGGATTTCTTGGAAAGTTTTAATTTGTACAAAACTAGGAAAATACTTTACAAATACGCACATCTTCTATATGAACTTAAAGCAGAGGAATTTGGATGCTGTAATGTGTGAAATAAAAGTCAGCCGCTGCCTATGCAGCCGGATACATAAAAAGAAACACCTAGTACCTGCTCAAGTTCGGAATGAATGAAATGCCTTCATCAAAAAGAAAACTTTCGTTTTTTTCAAAAATAAATATTAACAAACTTACTTTCTGGTTGTGGTTCCTCGCATGTGAGAGCCATACTCGCAGCAAATACGCTGTTTATGACTGCAATAAAACCAAAAGGAAGGGAATTATGTGAACGACTGAGTAATAAGGAATAGTTCGGCCTGCTTCCGCTTGTCTTTTACTGTCTCAGTCGCTCTCTTTGATTGTACGTTATTGCACAAAGGCTCCATCTGCTGGAGAATTGAAGCGTTGACCTTTCTTCTCACATTATCGTAAAACAGTTTTAGTTGCGACACTTCTATAAATCGTCACCTCCCTAATAGTTGTTTTTTTTGTTTGTTTGTTTTGTTTTTGTTTTTCCCCAAAATCACTTTCCGTGGAAATATGACTTAGGCCAGTTTTAGGAAGGTGACGGAATGCAAAACTATTAATGCTTAATTTAATTTAAGTCTAAATTCTTTGCCTACAAAAGTGAAATCAGTTGCAGCTACTATAGTTTTAGTATTCAATTCAGTTTGGATTATGTCAATTCACAACACATGCCATCTCAAGGCATTTCACAGAAAAAAAATTAATAAAAATAAAAAATCAGTCCAGTGACACACGTACTTGTGTATTTTGTATGATTTGCAATAGTAGATGCAGTATGTCATGGTCTTTGACTTACAGCAAACCAGCATTTTCAATGCTAAATTCTGCAGATGTTAAGATTGCCATTTTTTAAGGAATAACCATAAAACAATAAGTTCTTAACTAAGTGGGGTATAAACTTCAAAACCTAAAATGAAAATAAATTTGCATTTTTGTTCTTCTCAAAATTTTATTTGACTAAGTTCTATTGGCTGAACACAATGTAAATGAAAGTATGTGGTGAAAATAAAACATGTTATCTATACCAATGTGATCCATAAAACATTATCCAGGAAATCCTTTGGGCTTCTCTATTAATCATTAAGCTTTGCATTCCGGAAAATAAGCTGTTTTAGATAAGGCAGCTGAAGCTAATAAAGGTCTACACAAATAAGAGAGAGGCACAGTAACCCAGCTGACTGGACTGTCTGGCTTTGAGGAATACCTTGATTTAAAAGTTTCAATATTTAGGTTCAAAACAGACATATCATGAGGATAAAAAGCTACATTCTTCTTATGGTAAACTTGGCTGTTTTATCAGCACATGCCATCCCAGAGGTAAATATTTTGTTTATTGTTGTGCTGTCCTATAAAATATAGCATCTATTTTTATATTTTAGAAAACGGTTTTAGTTTTTATTTGTTATTTTTTATGTTTGAATTCAGGTGGATGTAGAAATAGTGGGTAAGTTTTCCCATGCATTTTTTTTTTTCATGTTAAATAACAAAACTCAATTATTTCAAGAGATGTCTTGAATTATTGGCAAACTCAAACCAGGAAATCTTTTTTTTTTTTTTTTTTTTTTTTTTTTTTTTACAGGGGTGGGCGAAAAAAGCTTAAAAAAAGGGAAAAGGTTTAGGGTCTGGTAAATTAACAGAGGGGAGGTTTTGCTTTCAACCCCACAGTAACAGTACATTTTAAATAATCTTTGTATAGTAACTAACTTCTATGCTTTCTCTCAGATTTAACACTTGATGATATCCGGGAGGTAAGTTCAGTATTTTTGCAGGCAGTCCAGTGAGGTGTAATTGAATGCATTCTGGGGTTTAAAATGTTTTTTTCTTATGCATTGATAACTCAGCCTTCCTATGCTCAAAAGAGTAGCATTCTTCCTGGGGATAAACTGTGGACGTCTCCAGTCCCCTATGTTTTGGACAACAGCCTTGGTAAATATATTGTTTTAGTGTATTCAAATTCTTAGGCTTATCGAAGTGTATAACTGTATAGACAATTAAAGAAGCATGAAATCATTTTAGACTACTGATCAGTATCAATAAAACGTTGTTGCCTCACAGATATTGCAAAGGGAAAAAAAAAAATGTAAAAAAAATTGCAGAATATTCAAATTAATGGCTTTAGAAAATTATTCTTAGAATCATTATATTATGTATGACCTGAAATAAAATCAAAAAAAATATTTATATTCTTTTCCTTTATTTTCATGTAAAATGGAAGACTTGAAAGCTAGAGGAGTCATCCTGAGAGCGTTCGACCAGTTCAGGGTGAAGTCATGCATTGACTTCAAACCCAGAGATTCTGAGGTGTATTACCTTACCATAAAAAAATTAGATGGGTATGTATGCAATTTCCTTTGTGCTTCCTACCATTTTTTAGTTTCAAATAAGTACATTCCCAATGCAGCCTATCCTACATTGAAAAATGAAACTTCAACCAGGAAAATTATTCATAACCACATGATTCAAACTTCATTTCAGTAAAATGTATATGCACTACTTCGTAACGAAACACAAGTAATTTGGAAATCGTACTTAGCTATTTATCCTACTTCACATTCCAATAACATTTATGCTTAATAAATAAAAATAAAAAATCTATTCAAATGGAATGGTAAATGCCCTGTTGATACTGCACTTTATCAAGTTCAGATCACACTACTAGTTAAACTTCTACAACCATCAACACCTTTGTCCCAGAAAACGTACCACTAATCAGGGATGGATAATGACAGTTATTGATGTCAGTGTAGACATGAATCTGCCACTATATATAATCTGAAATCTAACATACAAAAATGTTGCTCTAAGAATAAAATTGATCAGTTTTAATATATGCGCCTTCACTAAACCAACGAGAATGAAAACTGCACTGTTAAACATTATACCATGCTGGTTCAAATTAGTTATGTTGAAACCAGTGATGTTTCAAAAGATAAACAGCATTTTAGTATGCTTCTTTTGACCCAAATGAGAAAACAGGTCAATCAGGAAATGTAACGATGCCAACTACACTATCAGTTTTGAGGGTTTGCAAACATCATTAGCTAGAGTTTATCTTTATTATCACAGGATGAATCGTTTGTATTACAAAAACCTTCCTGGTATATTATAAATATATAGTGTCATATATTATAAAATCATATCTCTGCCATCACAAGATGAGCAAAGTTTGACTTAGACTTTAAAATTCTGGCCTTACATCAGGGAATTTTTTCATTTGTCCTAAAGGGCCCCTGCATGATATTAGGTTTGTGCTAGCTTGACAGTGGACAAGTCAATCTTAAATGGTTGAAGATGAAGCAAAAAGACAAACTCAAGAAGAAAGTAAATTGTGATGGCCTCACTGTTGTGTTGCAGAGTTTGTCCATTTAAGTATTTATTTGTACAATGCAACAAAGACCATCACACATACTCTTTCACTTTGTGAAAAGTTTTGTGTGAAGATATGATCTGTACTGACTATATTTTGACAAACAGGTCATTTGAAGTCAGGAAACTTTGGTAACACTTTATTTGATGGGGTGTGCATGAGAATGATATGACACTGTCATAAACATAACAGAACACCTGTCATGAACATAAAGGAGTCTTTATGAATGCCTATGACGGTTGTCATGAAGTGTCATTTGGTAAATAATGACACTTTTAATGCAAAGTTACTCTAGAAGTTGCCTTTAAAGTCCAGTGCCAAGTTTGCATTATTTTGTAAATGACACTTCAATGCAAAATTGGCACTTTTAATGGACTTTCAACAGTCTGTCTCATGCACACCCTGTCAAATAAAGTGAAATCCTAAATTTTAATCCAACAATAATTGATAAACACTTTTCCTTTGTAGGTGTTGGTCATATATTGGTAGAGTATTTTCCAATGGACAGGACCTCTCCATTGGACAGAACTGTGATTTGGTTGCAATTGTTGAACATGAGATCCTTCATGCTCTTGGCTTCTACCATGAACAATCAAGATATGACAGAGACGATCATGTGCAGATTGAATACAGCAACGTGATAGCAGGTTTGGCATTTTATTTCTTTTTAACTGGTTTGATATGTTCAGTAATTAAATACATATTTTTACAAATTGTTGAATATGTCTAATGTACACTCATTAATAAGATAGTTAAAAGTTGAAGTATGTGTCTTTGTTTTAGTCATTTTCTAAAAAGCATTTTGTACTAATGATGTTTTTCTCATTGTCATCCAGGTAAGGAGCATAATTTTAGAAAGGTTGGCAATCAAGACAGCACTACCCATGGAAGCCCATATGACTACCTGTCAGTGATGCACTACAGCAAGAATGCATTCAGCAATGGCAATGGTCCTACAATTATTACCATAAATCAAACATTTCAAGATGTGATTGGTCAAAGAGTGGAAATGAGTCCCATTGATGTTCAAGAGCTGAATCTTCTCTACAGATGTAGTAAGTGCTTAAAGATTGTTGATCATTTGAAGGGATGACTTCTTAAGATTATTGAAATCAAACTGGCTCACTGTCTACATATCTCAATTTTACTGGTGTAATTGTACTTTTCAAAGTTCAAACTCAATGTGGTTACTTAGAAGATATATTTTTCTATAGTTTAGTTTGCTATAGAGATTTGTAGAAGAATTTCTTCTTTTAGTGAAGTTTTTTTACTAGACAAATTAAAGTGATTTCATTGAAGATGAAAGTGTAAAGTAGGATTGAACAACTGAAACTGATTTATCATCTATCTATTCTTTTAATTTCTAAAGTTTAAATAGTTTGTATGCCATAAAAGGTGTTGATATTTTATCTGAATAATAGTACGTACAGTAATATTTACAGGACAATATTGACCAAACTGTCCTTGTTGATTCTGACATCAATTTTGTTGCCAATTAAAAATCTCTTATTCATATTTCTACTTTCTCAGATTCAGCTGTGACCTTCAAGTTTTACTGTGGCTTTTCTAATAAGGATTTATGCCAAATGAATCATTGCTCAAAAAGTGGAAATGGCTGGGAATTGGTTACAAAAGCTAGTGGGGGTCCAAGCTCCGACCACACCAGTCTAGCAAATGGAAATGAAGTTCAAGGTAAGCTTTCAAATCTAAGTGGTAAATGGCAAGTGGCATGTACTAGCATAGCTCTTTTTCTAGTCCAGAGGACCCAAAAAAGCTTCAGTCATTCACCCAGTCATGCCCACATTCACATACTGATGGTGGGAAGCTACTGAATTGTAGCTACGGTGGTCTGACACTCTGACAGAGGCAAAGCTGCCAGTCTCCTACCACCAGGCTCCCTGACCCCCACCAGCAGGCGAGGCGGGTGAAGTGTCTTTCCCAAGAACACAACAATAGAGACAGGAAGAGTGGTGCTCGAACTGGCAACCCATCAATTGCATTATGAACATAAATACCATATTCTTGTTACAAATTGGTGAATATAATTAAGCATATGTGATATAATGTATTTTTGATTGTTTTTTTCTCAATTTCCTAAACAACGATTAAATAATTCTTACAGAATAACCATTCTGTAAGAATATATGATCATAATCATATATTGATTATGATCAATATATATATATATATATATATATCTTAAACCTGAAAGTTTAAATTATTTTGTAAGACCTATGTTATTTTCTGTCACATGTAAGTCCTACATATTATTTCTAATTAACTAAGAAAATAAATGAAAACTATTCATATAAATGATGCATCTTTGTGTAAATGATGACACGAGAATATACGCCACAAAATTATTATACGAATAATTTTTTTTTTTTTTTTTGGTCAAGCAGTATTGTGACAGACACTTTTATGTCTCAATCTTGTTAACAAATCTTTTGACTCTCAACAACTAAAGGTGTTTTATTTTGGTTCCCTTTGTTCCACTGCAAAGCTGTAATTCCCTCAAGCTGCAAGATGAACATATAATTTACCCCAGAAGAAGTTGAAATGTCTTCAGTCGTAATACAGTATATGTCAACTTGAGGTGGACAAAATTTAGTACGCATCTTCTTTTGTACCATTTTAGGTGAAGAATTAGGATTTTTCCTGCATGTCAGCACAGCATCAGGTCAAGAGGGACAGTCCGCTTGGCTCGAGACCAAGATCATGCATCCTAGCAGGAGATGTAATATCCATTGTCTGCAGTTTTACTATTATCATTCTGGAAATAAAGCTGACGAACTGAACATCTGGATTAGAGAGTTTGATGAACAGGACTCCAAAGGAACTCTTCGCCTCATGGAACAAATCAGTGGTAGCGTATGAACACTAACAAAAACTAACTTAAAAACTATCAATGTTTACATTTGTTATGACAACATGCATTTTCACTTGTTCATGCAGTTACGCTTAAATAATTCAACATACTTTCAAAATGTCCCCCTGTAGGTCCACCAACATCTCACTGGAAGCTCCGACATGTTTCTCTCAATGCCACCAAAGACTTCCAGGTGGCGTTTGAGGTTCGGAAAGGAGCAGGAAGCTCTACAGGTGGCTTATCAATTGATGACATCAATCTCTCTGAGACTGAGTGTCCACACGTGACCCTTCAGATTGATGAAATTGAGAAAATGCTAAACACGAGTTCCTCAGGAACCAGAATATACAGCCCACGACAATATTCCAAAGAAGGCTATGCTTATCGAGTTGCAGCAATTCTGTACAAGACATATGTTGGAATGTTTGTGCAGCTCTTGTCTGGTAAATATGATAGCCAGCTGAAGTGGCCTTGCTTGCAAAAAGAAATGACTTTCTCATTGCTGGATCAAACCCCCAACATACAACTGCAAATGTCAAAACAACAGAGCTTTGTTTCTCTCCAGACTCACACAGCCTCTAGTGGTATGTTTCTGAAAAAAATATGAAAATTATGGAAAAATAACATATTTCAAGTAAAATCACACAATCCATGCATCATGTTCATCATAAATTTCTTCATATACAGGTACTATTATCTGGGATAATCCTCGTGAGACTGGAACAGCTCTATTTTATGAGAATGGTGAGTTGGTCTACGGTGGACTTCTTTATGGGTACAGGAATTTTGCAACTTTGGAGGATCTGCAATCCAGAGAGGTCCTAAAGGGAGGAAGTGCTATTTTCATGTTTAACTTTGAAGGTAAGTTGAGTTTTTCTTCATCAAAAATAAAGGTGAAAGAACACTGATTTTGATAGCACTGTGGTGCCATTGCTATGATTGTACAGTATATTTGTGTTCTCTTGAAGTTTCCAGTATCCTGACTTCCCTAGGTTATGCTTCAGGGTTCCTGCTTTCAGTAAAAACAAAAAGATTCCAGTTTGAAAGAAGCAACGGATCATAAAAAGATCAACGGGACACAATAAATTTATTGAAAAAAAAAAAACCCCCAAAAAACAAAAGCTTTTATTTTATATAGAGGTCTGAATATGATGAATACTGGCCATGACATTGTGATCACATTTAGCCTTCATTAGGATTGTTGTTTATAGTGGAATACACTTCTGTTTTTTGTTTCCTATGACAAAAGACAAAAAAGCTATTTGTATGGAAAAATACAAATAGCTTAGCTTATTGAATAAAACACTCAATTATCAAATAAAAGGGTGGGTGGGGGGGGAGGTAGCATATAATGTACACTTCTACTTGAAGTTCTTAAACCATTACAGTATTTTTATTATTGCAAGAATACAAACTTATAATGCTTATAGTATTGTATTGTTTATTTTGGAAACCCAGTTTATTAAGGCATAATTGACTGATAAATACCAGTTACTTTAAACAAAGATAACATCAACAATGACATCAAGATACCAGTGCATTCAAACCAGTGCATTCAAACACTGGTTAAAATTTGTTAATTTTAACCAGTGCATTGTTGAAAAAGTTCTGTAAAGGTGAAAATGTTCAATTAACTAAAATTGCATTTGCTTTCTGTAATGACTGTTCTTCCTTAGATCTCACTCCGCTAAATACTGCATCAGTTCTTCCATGTCCTCAGTTAAGACCAGTGGACATTACAAATCCTCCCCCGGACCTGGATGAAGGCCCATGCTCACAGTGAGTGACGGTTGCAAATTACTTATATCTATACAATACTATGCTACATTGTATAGCATATTAAGTTATATTTCATTATTCCTGTCTAGTAAACTGCTTGGTGTCAATGGCAAGTTCCCTTTTTTACCTCAATAATTTATAATTGGATTGTTGGTATTATTGCATAATTTTCCAGTAAATGGGGTTGACAACTGGAATAAAAGTTGGTTGTTAGTATTTTCTCATCCACCATCATTCCAATGCTACCAATGACAGAAAAATAGATTTCCTAAATTAAGTCTTTACAAGCTAAAGCTTTGCACGTAGTGTGGCTGTAATGGATAAATTGTAATGCTATTTCTGCTGTTTTCTTTTATTTTTATAGGACCCAACCTGCCATCACTCCACTTCCTCAAACTGATGACAAAAGGTATCCTAAGATAAAATTACACATTTTACATATTTAAGAATTGTTACACAAGCAATTAAATGTGTTAAAAAGATTATTAGCTAATTAATCAATGGGAACATTTCTTAAATAGATGTTCTTTTTCCAAATTAATGCCACACAAGTGCTCATGCTCACAATGAGTGACTTTTGCAAATTATTGAAAAAATTGATGAGTGTATGCAATAAAACACATCACAGTATATTATCTGCCATACTAAATTAAATTGCATTATTCCTGTCAAGTAAACTACTTGGTATCAATGGGAAGTTCTTTTTTTTACCCCAATAATTATAATCGTATTGTTGATATATTTGCATAATTTTCTGATAAATTCTTCCTGGCGTTGACAATTGGAAGCAACGAACATAATAAAAGTCTCATTAACATTTTCTCATCCATTCCATTGCCACCAATGACAAAAATATAGTTTTCCAAAATTAAGTCTTTACAACCCGAAGTGTTGCATGTGTGCCTGTAATGGGTGAATTGTAATAATCCCCGCTGCCGTTTCTGCTGTTTTATTGTTATAGGAGCCAACCTGCCATCACTCCACCTCCTCAAACTGAAGACAACAGGTATCCTAGGATAAAATTACATATTTAAGAATTGTTACACTATCAATTAAAGTTTTCAAAAAGATTATTAGCTTATTAATCAGTGGTAAACATTATTAAATAGATATTCTTTTTGCAAAATTATAAATGCCATATTGCGCACACATAAATACACACCCACACACACACTAAGCTTCTTATGTCTAATACTACGGAAATGTACGCATTGACTTTACCACTCAATTGTCTAAGTGATTTATGCTGCCCATTTATTTGAAATCTTTGTTTTTGGTATTTTGCTCTTCTTGTGACTCATCATTTACGCATATCGATGGCCTCGCAACTCAAACAATCTTAAGGGGAACATTTGGTATCATAACTTTGTATATGCATGTCTTTTTTCCAAGACTATTATAAATATTTAACATCTACAATATACAATTTATTTACTTTTCTAGCATAAATGGATTCTCTGCTGCTGTGGTGCCCTACCCATTCCTCATCTTCATTCTGGCTGCAATGCTTCTGATGCCGTGATGCACACATTCATGTTTTCTATTTTACATTGACACGATCAGTAGAATCCCACTGTTTTTTCTAAGTACTTTATGTTGTTTTGTTTAATATGAGTAAAAGAGGTAAGCATCATCAACAATTATTTTTGAGTAGATGTGGGTCACAAATTAAAATGTTTTCAAATGGTAATTTTGAAATTCATTCATCTTGTGATGGATTTTTTTTTTTTTGACGCATTAAGATTTTATTTTAGGACTTTGTTTAGACAATACTTGCTTGAAGCTAGAGTTTCTTTTTGTGCATTAGTTTTGTTATTACAGGTTAATGATGACAAATTTTGCAATATTTAGATGTCAGTTGCATTAAATTGTCTGTCGGTAGCATATTTTACAATCGTCCTTGCTGCTACATTTGAATAAAAAAAGGTTAACTAAATGTGCGGTATTTGTTGACACATTTATTACAAATTCACAAAATCGTCAACATCTATATTCAATTCAAAGCAGTTTATTTAAGAAAGCCACTGTTAAATGTTACAGTTCCATTTCATAGATAATGCCCCTTTTCATACAAAATGTTTCACAATGACAAAAGTTTGAAATTAATGTGTGGTCTTAAAATGTTTTCATATTTCATTATTTTACAACAGATTTATGTTTTGTCGATAATGATTAAACAATACAAGATCACAAATAATGTTTGTTTCATATTTTTTATAGCACTATGTGTATATTTATTTTGTCAAGGTTTTGTTAGTACTGTTGCTGGAAACATTTAGAGAAGTAATTAAAGGTTAAAATTATTCAAAAGAGGATATACAGTTCAGTAAACAGATGTCCTAGGGAAGTTAGAATTTATGACAAATAGAAAAATGTAACAATAAAGTGGAATCTTTTTTTTAACATTTGATAAATACTTCCTAATTTAGGTATTTTCTTTCAGTGCAAAAAATGTCTGTCTTCAGTGCCAGCCAGTTTTCTGTCTTCAGTGCCAGCCAGTTTTCTGTATGTGTGTGTATTTGTTACGCATTTCCCATTTTCCTACGCAAACCTTACCATAACTAGGTTTACAACATCTAGGCCATAAAGTTTTTATGTTTCAAGTCTTTATGTAAAGGCAATACTCCTTCACACTGAATATGGTGACAGTGATGGGGATTGGCAAACAAACTCATTGTCACATTCAAGAAACCAGTTTTCAATTATTTGAGCTTTGTGAAATAGTGCATTATCAGGGGTCCCCAAAGTCGGTCCTCGAGGGCCGGCATCTTGCATGTCTCCTTGTTGGTAGTGACAACCTTTTCAGAGTGTCAGTGTTCTTCTTAAGCCTCTAACAAGCCATCATTTGATCCATGTGCGTTACATCAGGGAGAGAACTAAAACATGCAGCATGCTGGCCCTCGAGGACCGACTTTGGGGACCCCTTGGTGTTGATGATGAGGATTTAGGTGATGAGACCCAGGGTAAGGTGAAGGAGTAGTTTAATCCAGTTTAAAGTTGTACACAATGCCACTGGTGAACTGAGTTCCTTTAAATCACAACTAAAAACCCACCTGTTTAGAGTTGGATTTGAAACCTAATCAATTAAAAATTTAATGATGGAACTTGACTCAATGTCTTCTTTAAAAAGTGGCGAGTGACTGAGAGTCATTGCGCGTACTGAAAACCCTGTATATTCTAGACTTTAACATGTAGAAATAATGCACAAAATCCATGTAGGACGGCAAAGTCCTGGCGCAAAATTTCATGTAAAGGTGTACGGAGCCTGGTGCTGCAAGGTTGAGACCTTGTCCTGTTGTGGGCAGCGGGGCCCGGCTAATACCC
>CAEGAD010072570.1:0-35641 GCA_903067055.1 Poeciliopsis paucimaculata
ATATAGTTATATTTTAAAATATATATATATATATATATATATATATATATATATATATATATATTTTCATTTATTATGGAAATGAAAAGTTTGTGTCATGCACGAGAGGAAAAGAATAGTTTAAAGGTTTAATTCTTTGAGTAGAGCAGGGTAGGGTGAAGTACAACCAACCTCTTGTACTTCACTAATGTGAAAAAAACAGAATGTCTGATGCATTCAGTTTCTATTCATCACAAATCTGGAACAAATATCCAGAAAACTCCAAAACAGCTGGAACTCTGAGTACTCTAGATCTAGTCTAAAACCCAACTGTTTTGAGCTGCCTTGGATTTGTAGTAAGGGGAACATAGATCAACCTATTTGATGTGTATTATTTTATAGTTTTGATTATAGCACTTGATAAAATGTTATGTTCATTGCTTGTTTCATAATTGGTGACTGTTCGATGTTTTTTATGATGTAAAACACTTTAAATTTTCTTGTTGCTTAATTGTAGCCTACTACACAAATAAACTTGACTTGTTCCACTTGGCGTTGCGCTAAGTTGCGCATTCTGCTTACCTTTATGAGTTTGCACCTGATCTGCGCGGACACCATGTGGCTGTTGCGCAGGTTGCCCACTCGGAACATGAGGCAGAGTTTGCCGTCTCTTTGGGAAATCACCGCGTCCTGGCTGAACATGAGCGTCTCCGCGCGTTTCTTAGGCTGGGACATTTTGATGAACATGCAGCCGATGAGGAAGGCGTCCACTATGGAGCCCAGCAGCGACTGGAACAGGAAGAGGATGATCCCCTCCGGGCACTTCTCGGTGATGTACCGGTAGCCGTAGCCGATGGTTGCCTCCGTCTCGATGAAAAAGAGGAACGCTGAAGGGAAGTTGTAAACGTTCGCCACGCAGGGGGTGTAGGACGGATCGTGGCCGTGATTTAGATCCCCCCTGATGTAGGCAATGATCCACCACATCGATGCCATGACGAGCCAAGCGATGGTGTAGGTGAGGATGAAGATGAGCAGGTTCCAGCGCCACTTCAGGTCCACCAGAGTGGTGAACAGGTCGGAGAGGTACCTGCTGGTCTCCCCGCCGAGGTTTCCGTGCTGCACATTGCAGCGGCCGTTCTTCTCCACGAAGCGTTGGCGTTTCTTCTTGACCGGGGCAGAGAAAGTAGTTGCCCGGTTGGTGTTCACCACCTGGTAGTCTTCTCCAAATTTCCTCCGAAGTGCTGCCATGTCCGCCCGTCTAGTGTTAACTAGCGCAACAGTCGCAGTTTAATCCATGATGTGTTTAGAGTTTTAGTCTCCAACGGATTGGTTACCTGCAGTGCGTAAAATACGCCATGGCCACTTCAGTGCGCACAGCGGATCCTGGGAATTATGAAAAATAAAAACAAACAAACCGAAAATACCTACTGCCTCTTTGCTTTTATTGCACAGTAGGTGTTCGCTTGCTGAAAAGCTCCACGTTCCTCTTTGTTATTTCACATCACACCAATCAGTCTCTGCTCTTCTCCGTGCGCTCTGCTCAGCCTCTGTGTGTTCTGACTGACGCGCAGGGTCCGTCCACTACACACCGCTTCTGGTGGGACGTTATGGGTAAAGAGAGAAAGAGGGGGTATTGGAGATAAAGAGAGAGGAAGGGAAAGGGGCAGGAAAAGAGGAGGAGAGAGTTACACAATATGAGAGGTGGGCAGTTTGACTCCAGTTCAGCTGGTCAGTTAATATATCATAGGTTCATTCTGAAAAATTTACCAGATGGATAATTTATTCATCTTCTTCTTTCATGAGTGTTTTAATTAAGGTGTATTCTCCTGTGTGATGAAGGAACATTGATGGAAGATGAAAACAAATATTGAAATTGATGATTTTAGTGAATCATAGGACTAAGTCAAACGGTGCCACCTGCTGGATGGTCCGTCAATGTGCATGTAAAACCTGACCAACTGAGGTGCTGGTGAACTCTGGCGCTGCTGTGACACTGTTCGGAAAAGTATTCACACTCTTGGAGGGGAGAAAAAAAAAGTTTGTAGTGCATTTATATTCAGCTTCCATTATTTTAGTTCTGCTTAGTAAAAAGCAGAACAAGTACTGCTTAGTAAAAAATCCAAGTTGTCTTCAGGAGTCGACTTGGATTTGACTCCTGAATAATAATTAGTATTATAAAACAATAATTCATTAATAATTATTTAATAGAGTCCAGATGTTTACGATTTATTAAGAAGAATCCAGCTGTTCTTTTAAAGCCTCTGATGTTTTGTCAGAAAATATACAGACTTTCTTAGTCATAAAAACTAAAGTCTTTGCCCTCAGTTTAATTTGATTGAATTTGATCTATTTTTCAAAGAAGAATGGAAAAAAATGTCCATCTTGATGGACAAATCTAGCAGATGCATACAAAACAATTGCAACTGTTGCAGTGGAAGTCATCATAAATGATTTACTTTAGGGGCTAAATGTAAGTGAATGCTAAACCTTTCAGGATGTTAGTTTTGAAAGACAGTGAAACACACACATTTTCTTTCCATTTAACAGCAAGGTGCCATTTGTGTTGGTCTTTAAACATAAAATTACAATAATCACAATTTAACATCAGAAAATTTACCTAAGTTAAATTTTTGTAAAATTACTTCATGTTTATGACTATAAAACCCTATTTTCTGTTAACAAATCAGTTTCTCGACTCTCATCTGACCCTCCTTAAGATTTTCTTAACCATTGTTTTCTCTCCAAGGATGATGGTTAAAGGCATGAGTGACCCTCCTCCTGATTCTATTTGCCCTCCTTTTAATTACACCACACCTAAAGATTTGCACAGTGGTGCATGCAGAGCCTTGTGTGCAAACTAATGTTATTGAATGCTTAAATACAGCCTCAGTCACTGAAAGAGTAAAGACGCTGCTTGACTGATTTTGTTTCACATAGAAAGTAGTTTTGTTCAGTACTTCAATTTTGCGTTGAGACCAAATGGAGCGTCTATGGGAGAGAGATTTGTTTGGTTTGATTGGATGATATAAATAAAGCCTTTAATTCATGTTGGATCAGGTTTCTGGAAATGCTGGCTTCTGTTGCGGCTTTTATTTTTTACAAGGTTTTGCAACAGAAATGGCTAAGCGTATCACTTTTTCACAGCTTATGTCTCTACCGATCTGTCGTGCAGTATCCTTTTCAGTTTTTACATCGTTGATGTTTATTATTTTACTTCTTTGGTAAAACATTATTTTTCCTGACGCAGAAAAAAAACCTCAAGATTTTTCATCAAATCATACAAATATGGATGCTTTTAAATGATTAGGTGTCTTCTAAAGATAATTTGTTTATGGGCATCATTTGAAAAGCCAAATAATTGTCCTTCTGTTACACATTTAAATATTAAATTAAGTTTAAGAAGCCATGAAATTTGTAGTTTTAACTTGACAAACTGGGAGTGGGGGGGCTCAGAAGTATAAATACTTTTGTAAAGTACAGCTTAGGTGAATAACACGATTAAACAACTTCAGTAAAATATCCTTAGTCGCATTTGCATAGAAGTTTTAAAAAGAGGCATGATATGACTTTTAATTCTGTAATGACTTAATCTGATGCAACAGCAAGAAATCCTGTTCGGATGATGTTCACACAGCAGTAAAAGACGTTTAATGTAATGAATCATTTAGGGAGCATTTTTTTCTATATGTAGAAATGAGGATAAAGGAAGAGAGGCTGTTGGAGATTTTTCAAAGATGGATTCTGCTGCTCTTGTTTCAAACTCAGGCCACAGATTGCACCACACTGACACCGCATCATTATCTTTTGATCAACTCCCATTATTACTTTTTTTTTTTTTTAGCAGTGGTTTGAGAGGAACATTCCCTGGTCTTTAATGAGATATATATATGTGCATCTCCATCACCAATAAATATGTTTTTTGCAAATTATTTCTAAAAAGAAAAGGAAAAAAAACACAATAATGTGTGCACAACATCAAACACAAGACACTCAGTTGCACTTATTCAGTTAAAGCCATGCAAAAATCTTAATTCAGCATCTAACATATTTGTTTTATCTTATGTGCATGTTAAAAATTAAAGTGCAAGACTGTACAAGATTTTAACCACAAAAGTGTTACATCAGATCAGAGGTGCATTTGTCATTTCACAAACATCTACAGAAAAATGCACCTTTATTATTAACAAAAGAGCAGGACAGGAAAATGGCTGCTTCACAGAATACAAAAGAGCTGAACGTCGACTATTTCATAAGATCTGATTTTACGGTACTAAATGTTAGATCTGATATTCTTAAATCAGATGACAAAGTCCACTTTAAAACTGAAGGATCTGATGTAAGATTTGATTTTAAAGGTGAAATGAAGGATCTGTCTTGTTGATTTAATTTTCAGATAGTAAATGTTTTCAAGTGTCACACAAGCTGCATTTGTTTTTTTTTTATCAGAACCCTGTTTAAATCTGATTCTGCTGATTTATATGATTTTGAGGCACTGCAGTCAAGTCACTCCTGATATATAAAAAGTCAAATGCCTTTTGAACACTTTTAAAGCCAAATTTACTATTTATTCCACCTTTGTAATCAAATATGGATAATTGTAAATCAATATTTTGTTTTTACAATGGGTAATACACTTGGTTAGCCACTAAACTTTGTACAAAAAAGCTGTCATTTGGCAAGTAAATATGTTTGTCTTGTGCTCACTTCTCTGCAACCTGCTGAGGGTCTTTTATCTCAGCAGAGGGAGCTCATACACAGCGACGATCCCCCAGAGATTTGAGGATTAGAGTGCGGGCAGCCAGGACTGCCATCTGTTATGTTGAAAAACCATCAGGCTTTCCCACATAAAGAAATCAAACTTAGCATAACACAGGAGATCACAAGATCTTATCAAGCCTTCCTAACTGGGAATATCAGAAAGTAAGGAGTATTGGCAATGTTTCTATATTTAAACAGCAATAAATCCAGAAAGATAAAATGTATTTAGCATTTAGTGATAAAAGTGTTTGCCCTTCTGTGGACAAGCCATGATTCTGACTCCCACAGATCAGCTAGGTGCCCATATGGCAAACAAATCAACATCAGTTGATAATATAGATAGACTGGATCTCAGCTTGCAAAACAAAATAAATTCCTTCCATTCTACCTTCATGGGTAAGACCCAAGGGTTGTCAGCAGAGCAGCGTAACCGCAGTTATGTCACACTTTTCAGTGTTCAACATGATGCGTAGTTTTAGTTTCCTTCCACGCATTGCATTTTGTTTGTAGTCCCATAAATTATCTCCTTTCACATGTAGACTGTGTTCTCTGCATAGATTCTGACAAAACTGTAGATGGGTATTCTTGTAAAGTATCTCTTCTTTCCACTCAATCATAAAGGCGATATTTGAAGAATGCATAGCCATAATTGCCACGTCATCTGATTCTCCCAGCTGAGCAGTGGATCTCTCTCTGCTCCAGAGTTACCTTGGGCATGTTGGCTACACTGGGCAAAATAAAAATGCACAACACAGTTTTCAGAAATATTGGAAAAATATAATGTTCCTATTTCATTTAATTACTACCCTTCTCACATAAAAAGCCAATATATCTATAAAAAATTGTCATTTTGATATGATAAAATGTAAAGAAGTAAAGCATGAATGTGGAATAATTATGTTTTGGGTTGTGCAGGATGAGTTTGGCGTATTGAGAAGGCTAGGTTGAAGCCATTCACTGTAAAATATTGGATGACAATCTTTTTCTTTCACCTGGAAAACTTAAGATGAATATTAGATTAGTCTTCCAGTACAATAATGATTGAAACACATACCTGTAAAGCAGCAAAGGATTGACTAAATAAGATTTATATTAAGCACTTGCAGACAACAGACTGCAGACACCAATATTCATACAGCTGCACTATGTGAGGCTCTGACCCTTTGCTTATTTGCTCCAAAGTAAAATTATGTTTCATATCTTTACCCATATGAAAATGATGGTCTATACTTAACTTTTTAAAAACTATTTACAGAAATCAATTAACTTTTGATGATACTCTAATTTGTAGATGTTTGTAAAAGGCACAAAATTCCAAAGAAAACATTGAAAGACTTTGATAAAGGAGGATCAATTTCAAATATTGCAAAAGCTGAGCTCTTTTGAAGAAAAATGCCCAAAAGTTAAGAAGTGATTATGATTCAAGACTTTTATACAGTAATGTAGCTTATTTTTTTTGAATCAGTATGGAATCTTTGTGTTCAGAAGCCAAGGTTGAAGGATTTTCCAGATTGATTTTTTTATTTTTTTATTTTTATTTCTTTGTGTCTTTGCAATTTTATAAAGGAATTATTAAAATGAAAAGTAAAAAAAAAAACAAAAAACAAATCTAAGGTTAATGCCAAAATATCAAAGTGATTGGTAAAAAATAAAAATAACGATAGGGGGAAAATAATAGAGTAAAAAAAAAAAACGAGAGCGACTGTCGGGTTTCGCTCAGGATGCTCCTGCCTACCGGACCCAGAATGCTCTGCGCGGGCCAAGATGGAAGAAACCAGCTGCAGCAGGAGAACAATGTTTGGGCTGTAGATATTGAAACGGAGCGGCTGAGGGTGAACTAAGCGGACCACAGCAGCGGGTCATGGTCCTGCACCGGTAAGACGATTAAATACCAGTTACTGTTTTGGGCTGCTGCGGTTTATAACTCCATTATTACCGGGACGCGGCAGAGCGCAGCGCTATGGGGGGTTAGCTGCTGCTAAGTTAGCCGCTCTGTCTGTCGGGACGAGCATCATTGTTCGCCGAGTTTAGTTGGGCCGTTTTGTTTTGGGTCAGTCCTGCTTGCGTCTCTCCATCACTTACAGTCCAGGAAACAGAACCGTTTACATTATTAAAGCACCCATGAGAATAAACACCTTCACTGTAGCCGTACTAGCCGGCTTTCACCCTTAATCATGCTCCTGCTTTCTTAATGGTTTTAAGATCTTGCTCTAATTAAACATGTCTAATTTTAACATAAGAGTAATACAATAGCAAGATTTAACGCGAATGAATATCTTAATTTGATTAGGATGCTTTAATTGTGGTTTTCTGCGTTTCTTGTACATTTTAAGGAAGATAAGCTGCTCTTATTGCCTGGCCATATTAATTATTGGCATCACAAAGAAGCAGGGCCCCGCAGAGCTGCTGAGCCGAAACGGTTAGCAGGGAGCTAAATCACATCCTGCGAGGCTGCTGGTTTATTTCCTGCTGGGTTACCAACTCTCAGCTGATCTGCTGAAATACACCAAAGAAAATAGCAGTTTAATCGAAGTAAAAACTGTATCGTTTGCTTTTCCTTCCTCCAAACCTGTTTTGGAGCAGGCGGTGTGACTGCTAATGCTGCTGCAGGGATGAAGGCATTTGAGAGGCAGTCCGACTGAATTATTCTAGGCATTTTCATTTCAGGTTATTTTCAATTCAAACTTGGAGAATTTTTTTTTGGGGGGACATCAGATTTTTACTCCTTTTATATTGTATATTATTGTTTCACTGTTATATCCTAAAAGTTCTACCTCTGCTTGTCTAAAACCTTCAATTTATAAACATATTTGTTACAATTCTAGTCATTTTCCTTACGTTTTATATTATTTACCATTGCTTAAATATATTCTTTCTGTTAAAAAACTGCAAAGAGACGAGTTAAAAAAATAAAACTTCAGCACTTTTGTAGGGCAAAATTAGAGCAGACAATAATTATCTTTCATTTATTTATGTTTCTTTGGACAAGAGTTTAACCTTCTGCAATCTGTTATGAACTTAATTCAGAATCTTGCCAAATTATTTGCAGAGTAAGCATCTTTATACTTAAATGTTGAAAAAACAGGTTTCTTGCGCATCCATGAAAAGTATTTTAAAACTTTTTTCCTGTTCAATTTCTAAAAGAAACCTGAATTTCTAGGCTTATGTGCAGATAAAATAAAATTTCAATAACCTTGAATGCAATGTATGTTCATAAAAAAAAATGTAAGCATCAAACGTAATTGTATCGGCTCTAATTTTCAAAGATTATCTTTTGCTAAATGTCACATAAGTTTTGCAGGTAATGATAAAATAAAAGGCTGCTGTGTTGCATGATTATCATGTTTACTGTTCCCTGTCAGCCATAGAAACATTACAAAAAACTGTTTTATTATTATTACAAAAGGTTGACTTCTGAAAAATCAAAAGTAGCAAATTTCAGTTGAAATATATGCAAATCCTGCAACCATAGACATGTGTTACAATTCTCATTCAGACTTATTAGGACCTTACTGTTGCTGCATAAGCTGGTAAACAGTCACTATACTGCAGTGTGTGTGTGCACTCTCATTGACAGATAAGCTGGTGCAAATAGGATGACTGGGTCAGACGGTCGGTCCTATCATAAAGATTACCACACAACGGTCCTGTTGCTCCTCGTCTCGTGTTGCCTGCAGCGGCACTGACTTTTGTTTGGCCACTAAGGCCGGACATGAACAGTTTATTGAAGCAGACAGATTTCAGTTCCTCTTCTTCTTCACCTTGTTTTCTCATGATCGAGACGGCCATTCATTGTTGACCCACAAAACGTCGATTTAATCCGACTAAGCACCTAGTTGTTAGATCAGAGGCCGTGGCTTTGATTCCTGAAGACCAATCTTAACTGGTTATTTGCCGACAGATTGTCTGTCTGAAACATGTTATTGTTATAAACATGAGCTGCTGTTGTCGTTTTTCCTCACAGGATGAATTTCTGTCCTGTAGTCTTCCTGCCCACCAGCCTTCAGCATGAACATCATTCAAGATAAACTAGGGAATGAATTCCTGCGCTCCAACAGCAGCATGGACTCCAACTTTGGAGCCGGCATGATAATGTTCAGCCACCTCCCTCCGGTGGCCAGCTTCACCAGGCTGTCGGCGCACTCCGTCATGCAGGAACTTCCGCCGCAAGACCTGATCCTGAAGAAAGAGCGGGACTCTCCTGACTGCAGCGTGGGCACTGCTGCGGTTGGAGACTATGTTCACGCCATGGGCATCAAGCAAGAGCGGCAGTCGGAGCATGATTACCGCTTGCCGCTCTACCCCGGAGGTCTGGGGCGCAGCGGGGAGGTGCTGGAGGTGACCGTTGGTAACCACCAGAAGCTGCTGGTGTGCGACCTTAACATTGGCAATGTGGGTACAGGCGACAGACCAGGAGAATGAAATGGTTTCAGGAACATAAAACGCTCTGCTCTTAAAGTGGTAGCAATTATTTCACATTTTGTCTTTTAGTCAGACAAGGCATAACTCTTAATATTTGTACGTATTTTCTGAAACTCTTAATCTGCTGATGAACCCTGCAACTGGTGTTTGATGGAGATGCTTAGAAAGATTGAAAAGGTCATGGTTTTAGCAGAACTGTGCTCCTCAATTGAATTATTCACAAGGTTCCTTCACAATGAGAAAAGCCTGGGATTCATTGTTTGTATGCTCCAGGTCTGAATAAGTATGAAAACAAAAAATATTAGTATTTCCAGACTTTGTTTCCTATTCCATTGTCTAAATGGTGTGTCCTTCCTTCCTTTTCGTCTCCTTCCTGTTGGGGCTGAGCTGTAAAATCTGTTTCATGATTTGACAAGATGCACACACAGACGCAGCAACATCTGCGCCATGTTATGTCAATAATCAATTTATAATAGCAATGTAAACTCCTGAATTTTAATCTGATAATGACATGCCTAAAGACTCCCACCCCTACTGACTTGTGTTTTTTCTTTCTCTTTGCTTTCTCTCCATCTTTCCTTCCTCCATCTCTCCTCTCTTATGTCCTGTCTGTGTTTCTCTTCTTGAATGTTTTTGAGCTCCTTCTATCCCTTTGTTTACTCATTTGTTCTTTCCTTACAGGATTTCTGCCGCCGTTACCTCCTTTGTGACCTTCCTTATCTTTACTTATTTCCTGTGTTATTACCTTCCAGTTTTCAGGGGGGTTTTTGTTGGTAGTATATTCAAACCCTTCCCACTCTATAGGCATTTACCATAAACTACTAGAATTATTTTAAATCTATATTTTAAAATAAAATTATAAAAATAGGGAAATGTATGGATTTTCTACTTTAAGGATAAGTTAGAGTCCTAAATTTTAGCAAATTAATGTGGTGAACTAAAATGTCCTTTGTGTGTTTGATGCCTGTCGACCCATAAGTCGCTCAGTTCTCTGGCTGTTCCTAAATCCTGCAAAATGTGTTCACTGTAAAATATCAAGCAAATAAACAAGAAAATGTGAGACAAACGAATCTTAATCTGGGACAATAAAGATACAGAGCTAAATAGTATAATTTGGTTATTAAATGGTTTCCATCTACATGAAATCCTTAACACAGCAGAGATTAAAAAATGCATCCTGACCCTGACTAAACTGGTTCTTTTAGTAAAACCAGTTAGGAACTGGCTGTTTAAAGACCCGAAATGTTGCTGATGGAAACGCTCCATTTAAAGCTGCTGTTTAATTTGGGGAAACTAACGAAGCATGATCTTAGCCGGGTTGAACAAATACCGCAGCAGTTACAAGTTTCTTTTTATTCAAAGCCATTATTATTATTCTCATCTTTTCATTTTGCATTTAATATTTTAGTTTAATCTGCACCTTCAAAGCAGAAGTTTTTCAGTTTGCATGTTTTCTGAAATGCAGATCTATCTTTGGCAATTTGGAAAAGCTGTTCTTTTTCTTTTAATACTATACCAGCATAGATAGACAGATGCATTTTGTCCTGCTGCAGTTTTCTGCAGAAATTTTGAATTAACAAAATTAAAAAATCTAAAAATAGAAGCTTAAAATAGTTTAAATCTTTAAACGGCACCAGCAGTAACACCTTTTTTTAATCAAAATATTTATGTTAAACTGAGACGTATCTTCCTATTAAAGAAGTAACAACACTCTTCCATATTCTTTTTTTTTAAAAAGGTTAAATTTAGTATAATCTTTGTTTTATGACGTCATTCATGATTTTGGTGCAGTGCAGAAGCTTGTGTGAAACTAACTTATGGAGACATAAATCTCCCGCTGGCTTCAGATGCAAAGCAGTTTCTCTCTGAGCAGAGGGGTGATGTCATCCGGCTGCAGCGTGAATGAGAACGTCTTTGCGAGGACGCAGCTGTCTTGTTTGAGTTTGCACTTCATTTCAGACGTCTTTTGTGCTCATTCAAACAGAAATATACACATCCACACTCTGCTGACAATAGTGAGCCATCAGAGGTCACGAGGCCTGAATATTCAACAGGTTCAATTATTGTCTTTATTTAGTTTTTTTTTGGAAGAGTTATGTTGATGTGTTTAAACCCAATAGATTTGATCTATCATACTGATGTTCTTCAGCGTCGCTTCAAACAAATAATGCTTCTTGGAGAACTGCTACTGTTCAGAAGACAATATATATATTTTGTCCTAAAACTACATCCTAGTTTCCAGTTTAACACAAAAGAAAAAAATGGTTGTAATTGGAGAAAAAAACCATTACATTTGTAATTTCTCGTGTTTTCCAAGATGATGTTAATTTGGTTGAAATGCTTAAGTCAGACATTGGACTCAGTATTTGAGTTCACTCTAAACTTTTTGACTGATTTGTAAGATGAGCAGGTGCAGCAACTTTTGTGCTTTCAGCCTCCATATGGTGACAAGGCGCAATATGCAAGCTGGGCAATATCTGGAGGACACATGTTCTCCTCCCCTCTGGATGAAAGTTTTTGCCAGAAAATAAATTGACTAGTTATTGTTTTAAATGCCTCAATCAGTTTGCGATGACTCCACTGCCCACTCAGTTCACATTTGAATGAGTCTCAAATTTTCGTCAGTGTTTTGTTTGTTTGCCAGAATTACAAATATAGACATGTTTCCTTAGTAGTTTTAGACTGAAGAGCCTCAACCTTCTTTCAAGTGATTTTCTTGCTCTCACGGCCCTCTCCCTCTGCCTTTGTCGTCTTTGCAGCTGTCAAATCAGTTGGAAAAAGAGGCCACCGGGAGGAAAGGTCGAAGGTCAAACATTGATGGACATGAGGGTAAACCTAGAAAGAAGAGAAGTGAAGCAAAGGTTTGCTTTCTATTTATCCATTTGTCGTCAATCCTGTTTCGTCGTCATTGTTCTTTTTCATTTTTAGTGTTTTCTGTCACCTATTTAATGTTTTTGTGCTGTAGCTTTCTATCAGCTTAATTCTTTGTAAACTAAGCGTAAAAACACGGGGCCTGTTCTGTAAAGTACAAAACAGTCTGTAAGTATGAGTTGCAACTAATTAACCTGGGATTTTATCATCCATTTGACCTAATCTGTTCGTCTCTGTATGTTGTGCAGCATTCAGTAATGGATGCAGACGGTGGCGGCCTGTCTCCAGGAACAAAACCTCACATCTGTGAACACTGCAGTGCATCATTCAGGAGCTCCTATCATCTGCGCAGACATGTCCTCATCCATACAGGTTAGCGTTTTCAGCTTTCTTCACATTTTCTCCAAGTTTTGCCTTCATAAAATGATATGAATTGTTTTCTTCTCTTAACGATTCCATGTTGGAAGTTCAAGTCACTGGGAAACCACTACATTTTGTGTTATTAGCCATCAAAATGAGATGTTTTGCTGTCTACATGGCTTCAACTCTAAAATAAATGTATAAAAATGTGAAAACAAAATCAAAATCCCAAATTAAATGAAAAATAATATTTTAAATTTATGACCAGAGTCTTTGGTTTGCACCACTGCTGCTCTGAAGCAGTCTGTTCCTAAGCTACCATCTCATCAGTTTAATCAGGTAGCTTGTTTGGACTCTATCTGATATTTCTCCTGATTCCAAACCACTATGCTGACATTAGTTATTTAAATGTACAGGATAGCATGTTGTGTGTCGAAAGAAAAATTAAACTCACTGAGAATTTGAATTTTGCTCGACGGGTTGCCTTTAAGACGAGCAATCCTGAGGTTGTTGCTCAGGATTGTAAATTATTTTAAAGATCCGAATGTAGATCATTCATTTGCAGCCCTTATTTAGTTGTAACCTTTTAGTTTTGTCATTTAATCTCATGTTTCCCATGTGTGGGAGTGTTTAGTTTTCTTTGTGTCATCAGGAAGCTGCCAGTTCAGTGAGCTAGAAAATAGATTTCAAGAGTAAGAAAACTCAGAGGTTATTCACAGCTGGTCAAATTAGATCTATCTGGTGTTGGATTTTTGCCCTCCTTTTTCACCCAGTTTAACTTCATAAGCAACTAAAGTCATAAATGTATAAAAATATGAAAACATAATCACATCTAGGCGCTTTTGTTTTTGTGGGGAAGTTTGCAAATTTGAGTTGCAGTTAAAGTTAAAGCTCAACATAAATAATCAATAACATGAGAATGGCAGGTATTACAGTATTAAATGATCTCACAGGGTTTATGGAGAACATATAATGCAACTGATCAGGACAATATCTATATAGAATATGATGGAAACATTGTGGAAATATTGTCGTAACCTTATTGTTTTCCTGTGATTTTTACATAAGGTGAAAGACCATTCAGATGCAGTCAGTGCAACATGAGTTTCATCCAGAAGTATCTTCTCCAGCGGCACGAGAAAATCCACAGTGGTGAGTAATTAGCAGAGATTATTAGATCACCCGAGGCTCTGGCGTTGCTCAGAGCAGCCAAAGATCATTAACCTTCCCTCATGCGTCCCTACTCCTTCAGGAGAGAAGCCATTTGGCTGTGACCAGTGCAACATGCGGTTCATTCAGAAATACCACATGGAGAGACACAAGAGAACGCACAGCGGAGAAAAGCCATACAGATGTGAGACCTGCCAGCAGGTTGGTGACCGTAATAAAGCCTTGTCTTTGCTGGGTATTGAACATGAATTACTGTGGCTAATAAAGGCTACATGGGGTGTTTCTTCTTCAGTATTTTTCTAGAACAGATCGACTTCTTAAGCACAAGAGAACCTGTGGAGAAGCCATTAAAAAGGGATTGGATCCTGGGATGATGGATCTGGGTTTTGTGGACATGGGACAGGGCAGCTATGGAATTACTCAGGGAAATGTTGGGAGCACTGGGAGGAAGAAGGGAAAGTCAAAAAGTTCCACAGTGGGAGGCGAGCGTAAGAAGAAGAAGGGAGACCCGAAGGAGTCGCACGTTCACGGAGTTGTGTCTGGAGGTTACAGCATCTACGAATACTCGGTGGAGAGTCCCACTGTCTCTTCTTCTACTGAGCCAGGACCCAGCATGCAACAGGGTCACCAGGATCAAGGTCCCAAGATGGCCTTAAAGAAAGCTAACCGGAAGAGCCTGATGAAAGCAGGTCTGGGTCAAGTTAAAGCTGAAATGTTGGAGCAGGGCGACCTTGGCTTGATGCAGAGCAACGAGGCTAAGGTAGAATCCACCAGCAGCAACTACAACGACGCCATGCAGTTCGTTAAGAAGCGGCGCTATCTTCAAGCGACAAACAATGCAACGCCCTCTGGCGCCGCAGTGGCAGGCGGAGGCGGGAGCGACTACGACGTCAGCGTTCATTTGTCCTCACAGCCGTCCTCTCTTCAGGGCGGGATTCCAGGAGTAATGGACAGCGACGGTCCTCTGAATCTGGAGAAGTCGGGGATCACTGATGAGGTGCTGCATAGCCTTCTGGATCTCTACACCCAGAAACCCGACATTCATTTTGACATTGGTGACCAACACGTGCAGCTCAGCCCCGCCTCAGCAGATGGATCCGACGCCAATGCCCCCAGCCCATCTGGAGACAAAAGCTCAATGATGCATGAATACTCCCGCTTCTTGCTGCAGGCTTTGGAGCGCACCAGCCACAGTGCCGGTTTCCCACTGGGTCCTGGACCTCTTCCTTCCTCAGGACCCTTCACCTCTTCCCACGCAGGAAATACCCTATACGCCGACAAGAACATCTACAGCACATCCCATCTGGAGTGCGGCTTCGTCCAGCCGGTGGCTTTGCCTTCGCTGCCCTCCTCAGTGCCAAAGTCTCACTTTGCGATGCTGAGCTGCTCGTCCCCGCAGCACAGCTTCAACCTGAGCAGTCTGGAGGCCCCCTCACACCAGCAGCTCACCCCTTCTCAGGAGCTCACCGAACAGATGGAGAAACAGCACTCCACCACCCCTCCCTCAACCTACCAGATCAGCTCATCCGACCTGAGTAACCAGAAGGAGCATCCGGCGGTCAAGAGCGACTCGGTGGCCGTCTATCCTCTGGTTCCCTCGCAGGATCTGGCCTCTCTGGACTCCTCGAAGCCTTCCTTCCAGATAGAAAACTTCGCCCAGGCCTTTGGCTCCCAGTTTAAATCTGAAGTTCATGGTTTGTCTTACAGCACTGACTCTGGTGGGGAGGTGGATCACAGGATACGGACGCCTGTGTCGGATTTCTCAGGGTATAGTTTGTTATCTGATGTCAATGAGCCAGTAAGTACAGGTCCCAAAACACCAACAAGCCAAAGCTACAGATGAAACCTGGGAGAACATTCTTCAATGGTTCTTATTTTAATCTTTTCTGCTCCTATTTTATTAATCTTATTTTTGTGACATGTATATTTTATTTACACTGATGCTCTGTCTTTATGCCTACTCCTCTTCATGCAATAAGCCTGCAAGGTATCCTGCAAATGCAATTTGTTTGAAAGAATCCGATATGTCGAGTTTGCGATATACCGTCGATTGGTGTCATAGCGGTGCCAGTAGGTCGGGTCTTTATTTATAAAATTCACAGAACCTTTCAAGCATTTTATTTTTAGTAGAAGCAGTGGATATCACATCCAACGAGGTGATTCAACTTTAAAATAAGAAATGATGGCAGGGAAACGCCCAGAACTGAAGCGGCAAAAAAGGAAATGATAATAAATCAACTTGTCAAAGGTGTTACTCAGGAAAACGTGGGAAACTAGAAGCTCACAGAGGACAGGGAGCTCACTTTTCAGAAGTGCATGTTTGTGATTTAAAAAAAAAAAAGATGTTTCTTACTTTTTATTTCTTACATGTTGAATGAGTGTGACCTAAAATGGACTGCTGCCAGCTCACTTGAACACTGAAAACACTTTCTACTTGGCTATATAGAGATTATGGTACTTTTATGTCAATGTGAAGCTAGTGTTTTCTTCAACAAGGGCCACACACATGGATATCTATATATATTTATAAGAATATATATATATATAATATGTAAAATAAATCTTGTAGGGTTCTGCCATTTGAAGTAGAGGGAAGAATAAGTGCTGGTTATTGGGCTAAATAGTCCTTGTTCTACTTTTGGGAATGTCTTCTTCAGCCAATAGATGTCGCTGTTGGACAGCAGTAGAATGGCCTTTTTTCCCCTTGACTGTTCTTGTCATCTTCCTCTTATTTATCTAAAAGTGTGCGATCA
Source organism: Poeciliopsis paucimaculata (assembly GCA_903067055.1). Lineage (NCBI taxonomy): Eukaryota > Metazoa > Chordata > Actinopteri > Cyprinodontiformes > Poeciliidae > Poeciliopsis > Poeciliopsis paucimaculata. The sequence goes on from CAEGAD010072570.1 coordinate 16,314, forward strand.
GCACTTTGAGCTGCTTTCTCACATTGTTTTAAAATACCTGATTGAATCAAGAACTAACACAAGGAATTACCCAAGTCTTTGACAGTTGCTGTTGGGGCGTACGCATGCAGGGGGGTTGGGCTGATTGCGGGGTGGGGCGGCCTTTCGTTTCCGATGAAGGATGTGGAGAGTCGATGGGTTGGAAATGTCTTCTCTTACTTATTGGGGAGGGTTTAGCTTAGGCTTGCGGGTGGGCTTTTTAAAGTAACGTAATATTTAATCGGGATAATGTAAACGTAATTACAACCCCTAGTTTTAGTTGCCTTGATGCCAACCTTAGCGGCTTTCGCAGATTTTTATTAACTTTGAGGATAAACGATGTTTATGATCTAATGTTTCTGCAGCCATGTGCTGAATTTTTAATTTAGATACTTTGTGCAAACATTATCATCCCTTTTAGTATATGGGTGCCTATTCCCAAAAAGCAGGTGGAAGAAAAATGTCTAATAAATATATGTAGTTTCTTGCTGACATTTTTGAATTGCCAACATTTTGGTAAGGACAACAATAATTGTGGAAACTTTCCTATGACTAGCTGACCTTGACTGCTGGAAATGATATCTCTGTGCTGCTCTGAATGAGTTCTTGAGCCCATTTGTGCCCCAATAATACAGTTCTGGTCAGAAGTTTACATACACCATTTTTTTTGGCAGGATTGTCCTGTCAATTTTCTCACCGTTCCGATTTCAAGTCCGATTTATGATATAATTTAGAGATCCAGAGAAATTAAGAGGTGTTTGAAGTCGTCACCTAGCTTCTGACATAATCCTGGATATTTGACCAGTATTCTTATCAGAAATAGATTAATTGGTTATCAAATGTGGCTCTAAGCCATCGTCTATAACATTTTAAGTAGAGTTTCGTTTGGGAGTCATTCCAGTAGCTTAATATTGCTTTATTTTATTCTTTTCCAACCAGTTTTGATCTGCTTTTAGAATTATTATCCCATTATGACAAGTTGTGTCCAAATTTCAACTGCCTCACCCAAACTTTCACATTTTAGATGAAAAGATATTTGTGAGGATGTCTACCAAGGCTCAAGTCTGTAACAAACTGGTAGCATTGTTTATAATAAAGTCAGTTTTTCACCATGAACTGACCAAGAAAAAAGCACCAGCTTGTCAAATGAGAGCAAAATCGAGCTGAATGACCACAAATTCAGAAAGTTTGTATCCATCCTCCAGTCTACTGGGGTCTTCTGGTTCAAGTCTGCTCTGCAGAGTCAAACATGGAGATGCGGCGTTCAGTTTTTATGCTCCTCCAATCTGGAACAAATTCCAGAAAACTGCAAAACTGCTGAAACAATGAGTTCCAGATTAATTCAACTTTTCATGGCTTCTGCCACCTTATTTATTGTTTTATTTTTATTATATAGATCTCTTCGAAATGGCTTGAGCTATACAGAAAAACTCGACTAGAAGTCAAGATTAAGCTTGCAAGCACTTTTTACCAGCTGTTGTGTGATTTGCTGCCAGTCTTACTGGTGAATTTCACAAAATGGGTGCGGTAACAAGGAGGGACAAAGCTGAAATTCTTAAAATGTATTTCAAGTCATTTGGTTGTTTAACCAATCATCCTAAATGTACATTAAAACTGGGGTAAAAATGGATAAAACAGGCAAACTTTAAACCATAAGAAAATGCCCCAACCTCAAACCTCACAAAAATGTTTGGGGTATGTCTGTTAAAAGTTGGATTACTTCTTGACAATGGGTAACAATTATGTGGTAACAATTTAGTGGTCAAAAATCCAGCCAGAGTTATTTCAGAAGCATGTTGATGGTCACATAAAAACTCTGTGGCACACTGTATCCTTTGTGTTTTCTCAAAGCACTAGGAAATTCAGAAATGTGGAATCGAATTGTTAATTTAATTAAATCAATTTCAGAAAGAGAACGACAAGAAGAAAAGTCTCAAATTATGAGCCTGAAATGTGTGTAGTCAAAACTTGTGAACAGAACTGTGTTTTTTCTAAGCAATCGTCAAACACGGCAGTGTCAAAACGCAAAGCTGTTGTATCAAAAATAATGCAACGTCATGTTGAGGTAGACAACAATAATTAGCCTCACATATACCTCATTTCACTGCAAACCAGGGACAAAGATGTGGAGGTTTGCATGTAGCAGAAATGCTGTTTAAAATGTCACGTTTTGTACGATTATATTTAAAAAGCAGGTGTGTTTGGGGGGGATTTTTTTGTACGTGACTCTTGTATGAACCGCCATGACGTGTAGCTGATACCAGCCAGTGTTCAATCCTTTAAGCATCTCTCAGCTTCATTTTCCAATTAGTGTGTCGTTTCTTATTGTTTACAGACTATGTACAAAACACTAAACCCAACTTAATTATGTCATTTTTATTTTACAGTGTTTCATCCCTACAAAGCCAAATTTTGTAGCTGGTGTCTATAAATTTTACATTTCACGGTCTGTTTGAACTAAAATGTGACTGAATGGGGATAAAACAATAAAAACTGCTGTTACCATGAAGGTGTTTCTCTGTTTTCTGAAGTATTGATGGGGATTTCTATTGCTTTGCTATTCAGGTCTTGGCATTAGTTGTAAGAGGCAGTGACAGAAGTGGCAACTTCCACTAGATGGCGATAATTCTACTATAGTAGATGTCAAATTAATTTATTGCTTCTTACCCTGAAATTCCAAAGTAGTTCTTTATAGTTTTTGAAAGTTATATTTTGGACTTTGTCTGATTGTATTACATATTTTTTGTACTTCTAGTTGTATGTGACAATAACAGCGAGCAGTCATGAACAAAAACAGAAAACAAATACAGTCTTTATTTGTTCTGTTTCCAGTTATGGCGTACTTTTATTTTTTCAGATGGTGGATTGAAAAAATGATATTCAAAACTTTTCCTGATGTGTGTTCCTTGGTTTTCATTCATCTGATTGTTTTCTAATGTTTACTTTGCAGGCGATAAATCAATATTTTATGTGGCCTAAATATGGGAAGAAATTGGGCCAATGCTGAGGGCAGCTGTAGCATTATTAAAGAGTAAGTTAAAAACTATATTTTAACTATGTAAGTCTTATTTTCAGACAATATTGAATTAATCTTTTGAGTGCAGGGTACCTGAATCCTGAATGTTTCTTAAAAGATAAAAAATATATATATATCCACTGGAAACTTATGTGAAAGCAGCAAATGTATGGAGAACAACCATAAATGACAATGAAGGTATCTAAAAAAGTATTAACTTTCAATATTTTACTTTTACTCAGTATTATTGTATGCGGTGCCATGAATTTGAGAGGTTATATACAAAGTTTAAGGGGAACTTGACAAACTCCAGAGTTCAGCCCGTCTTTTAAAATCACATCACACCTCCCATAAAAGTGACCCAAGAGCCGATGTTTCAGGAAGTAGTGCAAACACTGACAAGAAGCTTATCTTGAAATGTTTTTTCCCATCTCTTTAATGTTGAATGAGTTATTTATTAGACAGCGGGTTGGCTAAAACAAACACGTTTTCCAAATCCGCAGTTTAAAAACCCAATTTTCCTTCAGTTTACTTCAGTGGATAAAGTTGTTTGAACACAAAGGGCATCCTGCCTGCAAGCAGACGGGGTCATTTGTGTTGCAAATGCATTTTCTTTAACATTGCCTGAGCTTTAGATACAACATAGAGCTTATGTTTTCTGAACTGGTATCTATTTTTTCTCCAGCATCTCTTTAGTGGAACAAAAACTGACTTTGTCATGGGAATCGTTTTGGTAAAATTGCATGCTTCTTGTGGTCATCACTATATATTAGAGTCGTGAACCCTCTCTTATTTACTTCCTGTTTAACCACAAACTGTCACACATCAGGGATTTGATGTATAATTTGTATTTCCATGTTCAGTTTGAGGAATTAAGCCACTTCCTTGTTATAAAAAGAGAGAAGTATGCTGCTTCATTATACACGCAGAATCTGTTTGACAAGAGAGTTGCATCAAAACGGGGAGTCTTAGGCTCTTTGTGTACTTTCCTCCACACCTAGAAGGAAAATACTCAACCCTGTCCTGTTAATAAATTACCACATAATCTCTATTTAAAATGTGAGCATATTGTAACGAACGGTCGTGTTCAATTGATTTGACGGAAACTTTCTGAGCATCATTGTGCGTCAGCGTTGATGAGCGAGAAATTCTCTTTGTTCACGGAAAAAATGTAAGAAATGTGCCATAAAAAATTTGAAAGGTGCGACCCTGAGGAATGTGACGTTTATTTGGGTGACGAGGCAGTTAAAACGGTGTGAAAGAGCTGCTCCGGCCCACCACAGCAGACGCCCAGTTTAACCCAGTGTGTGAGCTTTGTGTCCTCGGCGTCTGCGCTTTTGTTTGCTCCCGCCGCTCTCAGAGTGACGTGAATGATGTTCTTATCTTCAGGGCTGGTAAATGGCCACATATTGGGCTGTGTGCACAGAGAGATAGCAAATACGGAAACACAACTATAAAGGGAAGGAGTGAGCTTTGATGATGTTGAAATATGAGCCGCGGTTGAAGAATAATTCCATAAAGAATGCAAATTGGTGTTTTTATCCTGCAGCAAGGCATGTTGAAGTAACTTTAACTAAACTTTTAAACAACTTAAATGTTCCAACCGCCTTAAGAGTCAGGTTACACCCTGCCACTTTATTGACTCCATTAGTTAATATGTGCATAAAGCAAAACAATAAAGTAATCCTTTATTGCAGTTCTTAAAAAAATGCTGTCGTTTCCCAGTAATGAATTTTGGAGTTTCCACAGCAGTGGCTCAGGAGGTAGGGCTTCGACCGGTAACCATTGGGTTGCCAGTTCGATCCCCCATTCTGTCAGATGGCCAATTGAATGGAAACCTTGTTTCTTTCAGTCAAGGCAGGGCAGCTGTGGCTACTTTGTAGCTAATCACTGATGACTGATTGTAGTAGAAAGACTTGGAGTTCATAAACTGCGATACACAGATCATTTACCTTTTCATGGCGCATAATTGTAAGAAAAACTTGCATCTTGGCCAGTCTGTTTGTCACAATTCCACAAGTCTTTGACATGGAAACAGGCCCACAGCATCACATATCCTCTACCGTACTTGATAGTGGCTATGAGGCTCTTTTTATACATACTCATCCTTCTTAAGTATACTTTGAGGGATACTCAAGTACTTTGAGTACTTTGAGGGGTCTTAAGTAAGACCCCTCAAAGTATTTATTGATTTTTTTAAGCAGAGGTACTTTATTGTAGACTTGTAGCCATTTTCTTGGATCCATTTCCAAACGTCAGAATATTAAGACACCTCTGTTTATTTTTGTCTTTCCTAAATTGATTAGGAGCATATGTATCATTTCATATCTATGGCCCACAGATCAATTTAAAAAAAAAAGTGCAGTTCAAATTCAATTCAGAAATACTTCATTCATCCCAAAGGTGAGCTAAATGGTGCTGTAACTCATATCATCTTCAGTCGTGGAAGATGATGATGATGATGATGATGATGATGATGATGATGATGATGATGCAGGAAGAAGGCTCTCTAATTATCAGTCAGTGTTGCAATGAATCTCTCATTTAAAACAGCAATAGTTGCCCAAAGTGCTAAACAGGAACAAATCGTCATACATTGCACATCATCAAACATCAATACTATAGAAGATGTATTTGTTTTATGGTCAATGAATCATAATTTTATATGTAATTTAACATTTTAGATCAAAGAAAAATATAAAACTGGTACAAGAAGAGAAGAACGTTTTCTTGTGACCAAGTTACAGAAGAGAAGAGATTACCTGACTTCAATAGTGTTATCAGACACATCATTTATTATTTGAATTATTTTTGAATTTGAATTTGAATCATATTCCTTAATAGTTATGTGTGGAGAAACATTTGCTAAACTCTGCCGGTTCGTGTCATTTAACAAAAAAAAATGATAAGGTCACGTTTAAACACTTCTGTGCATTTCCCTTTAGATATTTCCCTGTTGCTTCACACCTGATTTAACTAAAAAGGTTATTTAAAAGCTTCTGTAGAACCTGACAGCGTTATGACACGGTGACATTCTCATTTGAATCATGTGCGCTTTTATAGGAACACATTTCAAGCGTGCAGGACAATGGGCACTGAAGGGCAGAGTTACAGGCAACTGTTACCAACTGCAATAACAAAACAGAATACATCCATCTATAAAATCAATGAAGGGAAAGTTTCTCTTTTAAATTACAAGAAGTTCAATCTGTTTTTTACTTTCATTTTTAATTTTAGAGGATGTGAACATTTAAATTGAGCAGAAGACTGTTTCACTGGTCCCTTTAAGCTCTCCATCCATCTGTGTTCCTCTTTCTCTTCTCCGTGTCTGTGGTGGCTCCTGTTTATCATTTTTTGTTCCATTATGCCGGCTTTGCAAAGGAAGTTTGTAACGCTGTAACGGCAAACTTTAATGCTTCTGTTTTAGAGATTTTATGTGATAGACCGATATGCAGAAAGTCAGAGGAGATAAACTTGTTTAAACAAAAATGTGAAAGATGTTTATGTCAAATGACATCAAAACTGAACCTTCTGGAATCAAAGTATATCCAGGCATTAAAGTAGCCTAGTCAAAGTCCAGAACTTAATCAAGGAGAAGCTATCCGTTTAATGTAACGGATGTTTTTGCAGAGAATCGGCAAAAAATATTTTAGATGCACAAATTGGGTAAAGCGATATCACAGAGGACCTGATATATGAGCAGTGGTTCTACAAAACACTGTCAGGGTGACGTTTCAAAAGTTTTATTTGCAAAATAAACAATTTTTTTGCACTTTCCAATAATTTGGCACAAGATGTTCATCTTTGGGTTGGTTTATCGTAAAAAATCCCAATGAAATTATTTTTAAAGTTGTAGCTGTAAAACAATAAAATGTGATAGTTTCAGAGGTATTAAATAATTTTCAATGCCCTGTTTCCTTCATAATTCCACTGTCTGACCTACCTGGTTTAGAGGAAAAACATTTCAGCAGTTTTATTCTAATCCTGACCATCATTTATGTTTCCGCTTGAATCACATGAAGTTTTTACTATTGTGCCAAACAGTAGTTTGGCACAATATTTCCCTGTTCCCTATTTTTCTCTAAAGTTGATCATTTTAACAAAAACAAACACTTATAATGAGGGAACCCATCAATTTGCAACATACAAAGGGACAGATTCAAATTATGTCTGACCTAACAGTTTTTCTTTTGAGCTTCAAAAGACTTTAACCTGCATAAACTATACATTATCCAATAAATTATTTTAACTGGACATAAAATATCAGCAACAAAAATTAATGCATGCAGAGAAACTGAATATTGACCATCTTCATTCATGTTTCTATTATATTATTGCTTTTTTCTTTTTTTTTTTTCTTTTTTTTTTGAGATCCTAGCAAGAGCTGGGAAAACCTTCATCTATGGAAAAACAAAGGTTTATTGGGGAACATCCTTGGACCTTTTATTTTTTATTTTTCCAAGGAAGACAAACTCTGTCCCAGATTCCTGGAATCTAATGCAACAGCGTTGTATCTGTGGAGAAAAGTCTTGGTGTTTGGCAGGACCAAAAGCAGCAGAAGTTATTGAAATATGTTGCAATGTGTGCAACTATTTGCATGAGATATGAATGAGGTTAGCAAAGGGTTTGCGTCCTGCTGGGTATTTGTTATGTCTTTGAAGATAGAGACGTGGGATGGAAAATTTGCCTGTAAAATACATCAAAGGAATTAATGAAATAGTGTTAAAGGCCTTTCGAGGCCATGGCTTGACCTGGTTAAACAATTACAAAGTATTTCATACATCACCCAGTATTTTTTATAGAAATGTTGTTGCTACATTCCAAGTTATTATTGGAGTAGAGAACAGCACTTATAAAGTAAACATAGAGTCGAGATCAAATATTTGCTCACTCTATAAAAACAATTTCATGACCTTTTTGTCTTTTCCCTTTTTGATATTAAATCAGAATAAATATTTCAGGTTAGTTAATATTTAAATGTTTTCATCTACCAGAACAAAAAAAATAAAAAAATTAAAAAATCAAAAGTCAGATATTTACATACACTATCATTAGTAAGCAAAGGATTGTTCTTTTAGCCCAGATGATGAGGTCATAGCCATGCATGCCCATTAGAAGAGAGGTTTATTTACAATATTTTAGTTAAATAGAGGCACACCTGTGCATGTGATTAAAGGTCACACATAAAACCTGCAACCTCATTGTGTGACATCATAAATCAGGTGGTACAAGTCAAAAGAAGTCTTGCACCGACATGAGCTGTAAAGTTACTAAGAAAGGAAGAATACATTGTTCCAGAAACAACCATAAAGTCAGATTGCAGTTTGCCAATGCCTTCAAAGCAATGACTGTCATTTCTTTAGACATTTCCTGTCATCTGATGAAGTTGAACCACATCATTTTTACCTTAACAGTGGAGAACGGAGGTAGCAGCATCATTAAGTCTTGGTGTTCTGCTGCACTTCATAATGACATCACGGGGAATAAACATGGAAAAATTTACGTAACATCTCCAACCTTCAGCTAGGAAGTTAGATATTATATATTGATATACAAATGGACAATAACCCTAAGCATAAGACCAAATTCTTCAGAGAATGACTTTATAAAGTCAACATTTTGGAGCGTCCAACACACAAACTTTCTTGAACAGAACTGAAAATTGTGAAAATGGGCCTAAATTCCAGGTAAATCTTAAGCAAAGTTTGTGGAAGAACCAAAACGTGTCATATTGTTTAATATTAAATTCTGTGAACATTTCAATTTGAGGTAAAATCCAGGCATTTAGTTGGTCATTCTCACTAACCTGAAACATAAAATATTCTGGTTTAATGTGAGACAGTGAGGAACCATTAAAGATGAAGTGTCTCATGTTTTTCAAAGTGTGTAAATATCTGGTTTCATTCCAACTAATAAAGTGAGTAACACAAATCACCATTCTTACATAGATAAAAAGGGAACCCAGGTTGATTAGGAAATTGTGGCTTATAAATTCTGAATGGTCATGATGACCTGACAGAGGCAATTTCTATTAAAAAATTACTGGGTGATGTGTCATCAACAATCAAACAAATACCAAAAAACTGACTCAGTTTTTATGAAACAGAGGCTGCGAGGAAACGTCCCACCTCAGAGGCTAATTGCTTCCTTGGTTTTAATCACACATGAAGAGCAGAGAACAATGAACCCAGTCTGCAAACACATTTTCCAGCCTTTAAATACTGGAACACTTCTCTTTTTAACTATTGCCCATTTTACACTTGTTGAACCTTGCACTGTTTTGTTTTTCCAAATCGACAGTTTTTGAGTGCTTGTGACGAGGTTCTTACAATGACCGTTGCAAGGACGTGTGTGATTATTAACTTTCTGGTTCTGCTTATCAGGCTTGGAGGTATTTCAAGAAATACTTGAAGTACTCGACCTTTATGAAAAAGTATCTTTCTCATTTTATGTCTCAAAGGGGACACAATGGTGTAGCGTTTCATGCTGTAAAATTTAAAATTTTGTTAAAATTTAACCTTGCTGAAAACTGCGGCCGTCTTTTTTGCAGGGAGCTACAACAGAAAGTGAGGCTAATCAAAATTAAAGATTGACTAACAGAAAATTACTGTTTTTATAAGTGAGTCATTGTGGTTTTGAGAGTTATCCTCTAAACAAATCCAAAACTTAAAAGTAGCTTTTGTATCTTAAACAGAAACCCTTTAGATTTCTGTTTAAGATAGACACAGATTACCTCAGTATTATATGGTTTAATAGAAACAAAAAATATGTGAATTTATTAAATGCCACAACAATGTATAAAAACGTTAAATATATTTAATTAATATTGGAAGTGACTTGAATTCTGTACAACTGTATATCTTAGGTCAAACATAAGGTTGGTAAGCCAGGCTCCTTCACATATTTGTAGTTCTCATGGAATTGTGATTGCTTCTGCAAAATATTTACTTTGTCCTCCTTATGCTTCTTTGCAACTTCTTTGTCATCATGCTTAGGGATGATTGTCCATTTGACCAAATTTGACCAAGCTTTAACTTCCTTACTGACATATTGAGATTCTGCTTTAATATTTCCAAGTGATATTCATTTCTCCTGATCCTACCTATTTTCTTACGTGCACCAATCCCTCTTGCAAAAGCAAACCCTCCTGCAGAAAAATAATGCTGTTACTTGTACTTTATAGTTAGGATTTTGTTCTCCGGCTTGCAAATTTTGCATTTTTTCTCCAAAATGTGACAATGATCTTTATAGTCAAACATTTTTTTCTGACCACATATATGGTGACGAAAATTTGGGTTTTTGTGTTTTTATATTGACTTTGGAGAAATGGCTTTTTCCTTGCTGAGAGGCCTTTCAGTCTGTGTCAGCAAAATACTTGTTTCACTGTGGATTGTTTCACCCTTTTAACATCTTCAGTCTATGTTTTTATAACATGTCTTGCTGTAATTCAGGGTATATTCTCATATTTTTCAACAAAAAAAATATATTTTCTGAATGTTACAATAACTTGAGACATTCACATTGTGTGTCTAAATGTTTCACAGGTTAAGGTGGCGCCTCCATGCCTTTGGATAAAGCCTTTTAGAGGTCCCCATACATTGGACATCAAGTTTTCCCATGATATCACATTAGTTTATGTGTATCAGGGTTTGGTTTTGCAGATGGCAAACAAAATGTATGAGTGAATGACACAATACACATCTGACACAACATAATTTTTTATCGACACACAAACAGTAAAAATTGGTGTCAACATTAACGCCCTCCTTTTGAAGCATATAGAAACTGCCTATTTATTACAAAAGCATTGGCATTAAACTGCATGTGATGGGTTCTCATACTCCTCCTATTTCCCTGATCCCCTCAGATTCCTTTTCACTAAATCTTGGACCTTTCCATCACCACATGTAAACATTTTGAAAGTTTTAGAACTGACTTGTTAGTTGTACTCTATCATCAAAGTCCTTTGTACTCTATTTCCTAGTTTTAGTCGGGGTTGTAGTCATTTAAGAAGCTTCTCTTTGCCTCTTTGCTCAGAAACTGACGCACATTTCTAATCCAAAATGATTCCTTTACAAATAAGATATCTGCAATAAGGGTCCACCGTATTATCCCCCCCAAAAATCTCCACAAGATAAGTGGGAATAGGAGTTTGTGATGTTTGGAGGAAAACTTTTAAATAACTTGAGCATATTTCAGGCAAGTATGAAACGCTGTTCATTAGTTGCTGTTTGTGGTTACATAACATGGGAACATATATATTACAGAAAGCTGGGTAAGGTTTCTTCTCATAATATTCTGACAGAACTGAGCTACAGGAATGGCTAAATCTATTTAATGGTGCACAGTAACCGGGGTTGTTTTTTTGTTTGTTTCACATCTAAATGGGTCTGTGCTGTCTTCGACAATAAGGCCAAAAAGGCAGCACCACATTTACATTGCATTCCGTTCAATGATTGAAATCCAAGAACTCAAATTAATTTTAAAGCCAAGTTGTCCTTCAGTTACACTTCCTGATGAATCTGTACTGGGGCAACTAATAGAAACCAGCTGCAGAGAGACCTAAAATAATGAAAACAGAAAAATCGGGTTGATCCTTCACCTCGAGGAAAAGATGAAGAGATTTAGAACAGACAAGAAAAGAAAAGATGCACTTTTGTTTGTGATCCAGACAGAAACATTTTCAGACATTTGAGCTATGCTGTCTGGGGTAAAATGGTGAAACAATGTGCAGGTTTTCAAACTTGCTACCTTATTTTTTCAGAAAAACAAGATTCAGTGACTAAGAACAGGGAAAAAAAAAAAAAAATCTAATAAAAGCTTCAGTTTTACAACCCTGCCTATTCATTCTTGGGCTGAATCCCTGCAATCACCCCGTTCCTTTCTATGTAAACAATGAGCTAAAAATAGAGTTTATTATTAAAGCGTCTTCATTTGTCGAGTTGTCAGGTCTGTCTCGTTTTTATGGGCGGAGCCTCGCAGCTTCAGCGCAGTAATAATGAGTGTCAGGAGAGTCAGCCAATCAGAGGACGCGCAGGAGCTTTTAACGACTTCCCGGTAGGAACCACCTGTAGCAGCCCGGAGGAGACGCCACCTGGACCGCACCGTTATATTCCCCACAGCGGCTCACGGAGCGCCACAAAGCCGCAGCTTCCTCTCACTCAGCAGCTCCGGAAAAATCCCTTGCAGAGCTGCAACATGCCTCCACGATGCCTGCTCGTCGTTTTTCTCTTCGGGATCGTCTCCAAAGGTGAATAAAGTTTTTTTTTTTGTTTTTTTTTTTTTTACATGGAATTAAAAATGCGTATTAGGACCAGACTAACGTTTCAAGAGTTGTTTTAGATATTAGTTATAACATAAAATCCGACAAACTACACCTCAATATTATATCTTAGAACATTTTTAGTTGGTAGAAGAAATAGTTTAAATATGTACGTCATGTTTATTCTTAAAAACTGGAATTTTTATAAAACATTTTCAGCTACATCTAGAACACAATTTATAAACCGTTTCTTTACTTTTCCTATAGGTAGGCTACAAAATACTAATAGCTTCAACTTAATCCATTTTGAAATGAAGAAAACATTTTACCTCCTGTCATAAGGCAATTTTTTATTGCCACTATTTGCTAATCCATTAGCATATGTTATCTATTACAGCCAGGGAAACTTGCAGACTGATTAATAATTATTTTAAAATATATTTAAAACGAAATTTAAGTGAAACCTAGACTAAAATTGTCTAACATTTAATACTTAAGAGTAACACAATAAAAGTCACACAATAAAATAGCATTTATGCATATTTGTCTCGTATAGAATGTAGTTAACTTGTGTGCAAAGGGTTCCTTCTGTTTGAGTAATTTTGCAAAATTTGGTGGCCAAACATCATAATTGTGAACATGTTTATTTCAAACGGTCTTGTAACTAGTTTAAAATCAAATAATACAATTTTCATTAAAATCAGGAACTATATTTGATTGGTAAATGTTCAAATACAAATTACATTAAACTCAGGAGAATGTGAAATTCTAGTCTTCTGAACAATATATGTATGTTTTAAGTTGAGCAGCAAAAAAAAAAGAACAAAAATCAGATTTATTGGTATGTTTTTAGTGTACCAATTTCACATTCTTAGGGAGTAATTCCTAAAAATAGTCTCGGACCGGACTCACTGCTCCTCCAGCGTGACTCAAGGCTCTCCAAGGGTGGACAGATGCCAAAGAGGAGGCATCGGTCAAACAACAGCCGGTTCTCCTGAAGCTCGGCTTCCCTCAGAGTTCACTCCCTGGCCTCTTGACAGACTGACGGAGCTCCTTGGAGAGGTTTCAAGTCCTCTTCATTGTGCAGCCTGTGACTAAGATACCAAATCTTTTGCTCATGTTATATATTCTTTTATTCAGAAGTTTGTTGTTGTGTCTCACAGAACCACTGTCATGTGGTTGCTTCTGTATAAAGTGTTAAACAGCAGAGGCAGGGGGCAGAAGGAGCAGTAAAGAGGTCCAGATGAGGACACCTCCTGAGGGTTCTCCTCCTCTCTGGCGCCACACTTTGTGGAGCCAACCCGACAATAAATATTCCGTATAGAGGAGCAGAGACCTTTAAGTGATGCGCTGCATCATGACTCCACATGTGTCATGTTTGGGCCATCACTCATCATGAGCTCATAAGTAGAGTACTGGGAGTTAAAATGCAGCTTCCAGATTTCAAAAAGTCCATTTCATCCTCTTGATTTAATGTTAATCGTGAAAATAGGCCATGTTTAGGTTGCTACTCACATTCTGGTATCTGTTTGGTAATTTTCAGGGTTATTTATGGATAAATTGACAGATACTTCCTTCTTTTTGTTTTTTTGTGCTTCCGATATTAATTCCACTGTCCTATTAAGCTTCCCCATATCTGTTTATCTTCCTCATTTCACCCCCACCTGCTGGCTCATGTTGCCTTTCGGCCCACTTTTCACACACATTGGTTGCCGTCTCTGCTCCCGCTTCTTCCCCTCGATCGCTGCGTGTCTGCAGCATCCTGTTGGATTAGGCCTGATTTGGGGCAGTAAATCTTGTCTTGTAATTGGAAAGCATGTGCTGGCGGAGCTTTAATTGGATATGATATGTGCAGAGGCCCTGTAGGCGAGCTCTTGCTCCAGGGAGCCATCTGTTACCTCCGAGTTGCGGCAAAAGAACTCTGTTTGCCCACATGCACAGAAGTCATTGCTGTCCAGCACCTCCAGCTCAGGAAGCTGCTTAAATCAAATACTGACAAATTGGCAAAGAAAAAAAAAAACACAGTATGACACAATCAGCTTTAGATACTATATCTGTTGCTTCTCCTCTAAACATCTGTCTACTTCATACCGAGCTTCATGTGTGTCAGGCATCAAGCCAACTTTTACGCAGCAGGAAACGAAGCAGTCCAAGTCAGGAAGAAGTTTATGACACAGTCCAGATGAGCAGTGAAGCGCTGTATTATTTTATCTCATCCACTATTGGTACTTGTTGTAGATAGTAGCAAAGCAAAGCAAAGTTTTGAAGGTCTACCCAGATGTGATGTCACATCCTGTCTGAAAGAGTTGTTGAAGAAAATAAAAAATTGTTATGAAGTAGGGTTATTCTACTGTTTATCATAGAATAACCCTACTTCATAACGGTGATATATTTCTCATGATAAATCCAATTAATGACAAAACCCCAAAGCGAATACTTAAGATTTAAAGAGACAGACATTTTATGTTTATTGGTCTCATATCTCTTTAAGACATAAGAGAAAACTATAAACAGAGAGAAAATGATCAACATAAACTATTGAAGGCTTTTGCAGACACAGAAAATGCAATCTTGAAATTTTAAGTTTCTTCCCAACTACTTTGTTTTTCTTTGCAAAGAGGAAAAATGAGAACATGACCTTCATTAGAACCCTTTAGCTCAGTTTCTTAAGCTCTCATTTCTTAGCTGGAAGATCAGTGGTTTAATCCATGCTGTCAGATTCTCTAATTATCTCATTTTTGGAATAATAGTCTTATGTTTAAATGGAAATGAAAATGAAAGAGGCTAAGATAGCATTCTATTTGAGTTTTTAAAAAAAGTACAAAAGGTATAGTTTATGTACATCTGAATGGAGTTGTGCATCAGACTATGTTTTTTTTTTTGGTCTTCTTCATACATGCCAAGGGAGCAAGGATCTCTTAATTTCCCATATTGTTTTTCTTTAAGCACAGTGAAACAAAATAAGTTATGACTTAACTGCCCATATATCTGATTATCAATTTGGTTATTTTATGTTGTGCCAAAGTATAACAAGTGTAATTTCAGGTTCAATTCCTGTGGACTTTGATTGATTTCAAATTGCTCTAAATTCAGTGCTAAACAATCCCAAGACAGTTGAAAAATGAGTTTGTGTTTTTGAGATTTTGCTTTTCAGCAATGATCATGTGTATATTACACCTGAACTCCCAGAAAAGCATGTTGACTATATTTCAGCTCCTCTGTATGAGGCATCCTGTTGTCCTCTGATCAGGACACTGACAGAGCTCTTCTTCTTTCTGTCCTCCTGCTGAAGCGATATCCACTGAGTCTCTTTGATGTGGAAACCCCTTTGGCAGATTCTACTTTTAAATACCGGGAGATCATAAGTCAGTTTGTACGAATTGATAACATGTATATGCAGTAATTAGCCGTAAGCTTCTGAATTATGTCTTAAACAAAACCGTCTTTATTGGAATCCTGCGTCTGGAGCTCAGATTTCCCCTGATTATTGAGTTGCAAACATGTCATTTCATCTCCTGCTCAGTGTGCAGAGTTTAATCTGTTGCTTCCTTCATGCAGTGCAGCTGAATGAGCTGGCAAGCTATCTCAGAACCATACTTTTCCTCCTTCCTGAACAATGTGCTGGAAATATTGGACAGTAGGTCCAAGAAAGCGTGTCTCCTGGCTTTTCTTTCTGTGTATCATAAAACTTTGGCTTCTGTTATCAAAACCAATGAGGATTTATTTTATGGGAGTGGCAGTTCTGATGGGAAGTTCAGGGTGTGTGCATAAGGAACTGGATCTGATGGTCAGGTCATGAGCAGGTACTTCACAGAAGTGCCATTGTGCCACAGGGATAAAAATCCCCTGACCTGCAGTCCAGAGCTGGAACATGAGCAGCACAGCCAAAGCTGGAACGTGTCTCCATTTCTGTTACAGTAGCAAATCTGAAAGGAGAGAAAACTGAAATCCTCTCTGTGACATTCCTATGCCACTCTTTATCCTAGAAAAGGAGAATAGACTGGTTTTAATGACAGTTTTTGAGACATTGTGAATGGAAATAGAGCAAAGCCAGACTTTCCGAGGAACCACATCCTCCTTAGAGGTGTTTTTGCAGGACGACCTTAGACCCACTTGTCACCCAGCCTGACCCAGTCATTTCTTTTGTGTCTGCAAGAGATTATCCGCCTATAGCTTAAATCCTTAAAGCCAGGACTCACAGTTAGACATGCAGCGCAGAGTGTGCTTTTAATTACGCTGCTGTTTCAGCATTATCACATTGGCATCATCTTTCAGGTTTCAGATGCTTAACTTCATATCATTACATACAGTTAAATCACAAATTATTCACACCCCTTGCAGATTTAGATTGATATATTGACAGTAATTTATGCCCTACTCAATAATCAACAGAAAAATACTTATTGGCATTACAGTATTGAAACTTTTCTTATAATTGCTAAGAAGCGTTTTGTATGTTTCCACTAATATTTTGATTATTTATCTTTGGTGAAGAAGTTGGAAGGCCTCCTTTCCACCACTCTAATCTTTAACTCCCTTCATTGATTCTTGATAAGATTTAGATATGGACAACAGCTGGACCGCTCCAAAAGGTTATTTTTTATCCATTAAACATGTTGTAAAATTAAATATTCCAGATTTATGAATAATTTTGGGTTTAATTGTACATTTAAACACTGATGTGCCGAGTTAGTAGAATGAGGTGTGGAAAATTATTTGACATGCAATGAGGAAGTACAAGAAAACACTGGTAACATAGTTATTATGTTTCATCTTTATGTGGAAGCTTGTTTATGCTGTCCTCTGAGTTCCTTATTTATGACTTACATTTTCCTGTCTGTGGATATAAGGAAGCACTTTTGAAAATGACAGTGAGAAGAGAGCTGCATTTTTTATTTTTGTGGTTCATTTCACATAAACTCTTATCTCTCTGCTCTGCTTTTGTCTGTCACTTCCCCTTGCTTCAATATAGAGACTGTAGGGTTGTTTTTATGATGTTTGCTGTAGCTTTTCGTCATGGTTACATGAATCATTTATGACCCGCACTGTTGGTTTGCATAATTTCACATTTAAATTCTCAAAAGCTTAAAACAAATTTTAACAACAACAAAGTCCTTGCAGAGACATATTTTATATGCTTATTTGTTCCAAAAAGGAAACTTTCTTTACAATATTGATACAGATGTAAAAAGTTTTTATAAAACATCTGGGGTTTTTTTTGCTATCATTTATTAGTAATTTCTTGGTTTTTAAATGGTCAAAGTTATGACAGTGCAGGAGGTTTAGTATCCAAGAAATATTCTTTGCCATAAGCTCTCTTCAAATTGTTGTTTTAGCTAAGGGTTATAAAAGTGCAAATATTAGCAAAACCCTCAAATGACCTCTGTGTTTTATTTAAGAGTAATTCTATTCATTATAATTGATGGCAGGTGTGAATTCCCAAAGATTAAATGCTGAAATTAATCAAAAAGTTATTAGATTCAGGGACGTGCACACTTAAGGAACTGGTTATTTTTTCATTTTCACCCTTTACAGAATTGCTTGTTTTTTGCTTGAATAGTGCAGAATATGTGTTAAAAATGTGGATAAAGTTTTTAAATGAATGATCATGGCTTTTTTTTTTTTAAATCACAAAACGTTAAAATCACAAAAATACTTGACATTTTGACAAGATTTTGAGGTCTATTGTATGTCTCCTAATAATGAGAACCATGTGTCACAAATAGTGAATAAAACTGTGAATTAAGATTTGCTAAAATGTGATTATCTTAGCCATTTCTTATCAGAAAAAAACCTTCCTGTCAAATATAACATAATCCTAAATAGTCTCAGATTGATATCAACACCAAACTATACTACTCTTTTTGCTTTATGTTCATTATAAACTTCCTTTCACATAATTCATTTTCCACCCATTTGTACTTCCTCATCTTTTGTCTTGATTGTTGAATGAACTCAGAACACATTTACATTTATTTCCAGTGATGCAGGTGTGTGTCATTCCCATATACATGTACTGTCACTGGGTGTGGTTTTTCATCTATAAATAAATAATGGTTACTAAGTGATACTCAAACAAATTGATTAATATAATTAGATGAAGCTCGGGATTAGTCTTGATATTTTCACCGCTTCCGAGGAGAAAATGAAGCCGTTCACCTGGCTGTCCATTCCTCTCGCTGGCTTCTGAAATGCTATCATTTAATTCATGCAGATGATGACAGGATATAAGCAAGCAACGCTATTAGGAAAGACCCCCTGCTGCTTGAGAGCAGCTCAAGCAGCCCTGGTACTAATTCTGTTCCACCATGAATACAAAACAAAGAGAAAGAGCAGATCAAATGGGAAGAAAAAGAAGTGTTTTCTTCAGAAACTATGTTCTGAAGAAAACAGTTTCTTCAGAACTGTTTTTTGAAGAAAGTTGAGCTGATATCTGTATATGTTAACAATTTATTTTTATTTATTTATTAATACTATTTTTGTTTTTTGGACAACTTGTGTCATTCTCTAACTGTGTCTCATGTACCCAGAGCAGAGAAGGTATAATATTTCTGTTTTTATGCTTCTGTTTTAACTGCAGCACAAATGACAACGGAGCCTCCTACTGCTACTGATGGTCACAACATAACCACAAATTTTCTTACCACAGAAATAGGCAATGCAACTACTGAACACAACACAAGAAAAACAACTGGAACTTCATCAACTTCTCAGGCGATAACCATGGCAGATACAGTCACAGGGAACAGTACTGAGACGATTACCACAGGAAACCCCACTACAAATGTCCACATCACATCAACAAGCAACAGCATGACTACACAATCCACACAAGTTCAAACTTCAGCAACAAACAGCAATATAACTACACAACCTCAGACTACACAAGCTGAGACTACAGCAATGGGCAACAATATGACTACACATACTACAATAGTTCAGACTACAGCAACGGGCAACACCATGACTACACAAGCTCAGACTACAGCAACGGGCAACACCATGACTACACAAGCTCAGACTACAGCAACG